>CAUYRT010096840.1:0-10557 GCA_963574885.1 Lepilemur ruficaudatus
CTCAGAGAGCTGCCTTTCCTCTTCTGCCATATGAGGACACATCTAAAGGATTGAGATTTATGAAGCAGGAAACTGGCCCTCAGCAGTTGCTGATTTTGCTGAAGCCTTTTTCTTGGACTTTCCAGACTCCTGATCTGTGAGAAATAAATTTAGTTTGCTTATAAATTACTCAGTCTAAAGTATTTTGTTATAACAGCCCAGATGGACTAAGACATTTGTTTTCTTACTGCTGAGTTTTAAGAGTTCTTTGTATATTTTGGATACAGGTCCTCTATGAGATATATCTTTTTTTTTTTTTTTTTTAGACAGAGTCTCACTGTGTTGCCCGGGCTAGAGTGCCATGGCGTCAACCTAGCTCACAGCAACCTCAAACTCCTGGGCTCAAGCAATCCTTCTGCCTCAGCCTCCTGAGTATCTGGGACTACAGACATGTACCACCATGCCCAGCTAATTTTTTCTATATATTTTTAGTTGGCCAATTAATTTCTTTCTATTTTTAGTAGAGACAGGGTCTTGCTCTTGCTCAGGCTGGTTTCGAACTACTGACCTTGAGCGATCCACCCGCCTCCGCCTCCCAGAGTGCTAGGATTACAGGCGTGAGCCACCGCGCCCGGCAATGAGATATATCTTTTGAAATGATTTTCTCCAAATCAGTAGTTGTCTTTTTATTCTCTTAACATTCCAATTGACAGACCAGTACTTTTTAATTTCAAAAATGTCCACTATATCAATCTTTTTTTCTTCTATGCATCATACTTTTGGTGTTGTATCTAAAAACTCATGACCAGTCTCTTTAGTAAATGGTGCTGGGAAAACTGGATGTCCATATACAAAATAATAAAAGTAGATCATTATCTTAACACATACTCACACACACACACAAAAGCTCAAAATGGATTAAAGACTTACGTGTAAGACCTAAAACCATAAAACTCCTAGAAGAAAGCTTAGGGGAAAAGCTCCTTGACATTGATCTTGGCAATAATTTTTTTGGACATGACACTAAAAGCACAGACAACAAAAGCAAAAATAAAAGAAGTAGAAGTACATCAAACTAAAAACTTCTTCAGAGCAAAAGAAACAATCACCAAAATGAAAAGGCAACCTATGGAATGAAAGAAAATATTTATAAATGATATATCTGATAAAGATTCAATGATCAAAAGAGCATTTTATTGATAAAAGAATAGACATTATATAAATGGAACTGAATAGGAATCCCAGAAATTGACCCACATAAATTCAGTTCACTGATCTTTGACAGAGGAGCAAGAGCAATTCAATGGAGCTAGGATAGCATTTTCAAATAAATGGTACAGGAATAATAGGACATCTACATGCCAAAAATTAAATCTAGACATAGACTTTATACCTTTCACAATAAATGACTCAAAATGGATTTTAGACCTCAGTGTAAAATGCAAATCTATAGAACTTCTAGAACATAAGACGTAAAATTGAGTAGTATCACCCCTCCAGCTTTGTTGTTCTCCTTCACTATTGTGTTGGCTATGGTGGATTGTTTGTTTTTAACTTAGTCACCAACACAGTAAAGAAATTCATTGAGTGATATTCCAAAGAAAAACGTGTTATTCTTTTTTCTTATAATTATAGTAATTAAGAAGTGGAAGCTTCTACTCTAGATAATGCAGAATAAATCCATTAGTCTGTACTTGGTTGATAAAAGAAATTTTGATATTTATTTTCTGGAAAAAGTCTTAGAATAGTTATTAAGTTTGTCATCCAAATTTCTCTTCAAGAGGGAAATTGAAAGAAGAGCAATTATCTGAGAGTCCTCAGATTATTTATACATTGGATCTACCTCAGCATTTATACCAAACTCATGCTCTTTCCAAGGATGATCCCAGCCAGTGACTGAACACAGTGGGTATATAAGAATCAGGACATCCCTGGTCAACATGGAACTCATCTAACGGGCATCTATGTTCTAAGACTCCCCTTTAATCTGGCCAAGACTTTATCAAAACTGCACTGTTATATGAAGCTCTTTTTTTTTTTTTTTTTGAGACAGAGTCTCACTGTGTTGCCCAGGCTAGAGTGAGTGCCATGGTGTCAGCCTAGCTCACAGCAACCTCAAACTCCTGGACTCAAGTGATCCTCCTGCCTCAGCCTCTGGAGTAGCTGGGACTACAGGCATGCGCCACCATGCCCACCTAATTTTTTATATATATTTTAGGTGTCCAATTTATTTATTTCTATTTATAGTAGAGACGGGGTCTCGGTTTTGCTCAGGCTGGTCTTGAACTCCTGACCTTGAGCTATCCACCTGCCTCGGCCTCCCAGAGTGCTAGGATTACAGGCGTGAGCCACCGCACCTGGCCTGAAGCTCTTTTTTATACCAAATCTTCCTTACTCCTTTCTTCCCTTTTACAATTGTCAGACATGTATTAGAGTCTGAAGTCTCTCCTCATTAATCAGATTCCAACTCCAGTTTATCATTTGGAGGCATTTCTCTCAATAAATCTTGTGCATGTCCAATGTTGTATTATTGTCTGATTCTCAGAAGACTCAAACTGGCTGTCTTCAATTATATTTATTGGGGTATGTGTATGATTGCTCAAATTTCATGGATTCAACTGACATGAAACAGAGCATTGCAACTAAGCTTCTTGGTTTCCAGCATAGTTTGCCATTGAACCTACATATTTATAAAGGAGTCCAACCCCAGAGATACTCAGGTGAATTTAATGTAAAAGCAGGTGACCTCCAGGGAACTCTAATAATAAATCATTATTTTAAGTCATTGAGTGTGGGCTGGTTGTTCATGTAACAAAACTATGTGATTCTTTGTTTATCACCAATCTATTGTCATCAATAAAAACTCATTGAATCAAACAGTTCTAATACAGATAGGATGACTTTATAAATAAAATAAATCCAGCGTTATGGTGCTTTCTCTAAGTTACCAAAGTCAAGAGATTCTTTAGCACAGACAAACAAGCCTAATTGGAGGAAAACTAAATGAGGATTCAGTTGTAACACAAAGGTGTAAGCAAAAATACAAGACCATTCACACATTTCAGATTTAGAGCATTGGAGGAAAATTTTAAAGTAGCCAGAATTCAATAGTAATGTGTTTAGAAATACAACCTATCCCATGCTCAGCACCTGACAAGATAAGATGTATTAGGTTGCTAGTATAGGAAGTAAATAGAAACGCTCTTTTAATAGGAATTCTAAAAAGCACTAAGAGGAAAAGCCTAGCATCAGAAAAGCAGAGGGAGTAAATATATTGTATATACAATGCCAACTACCAGCAGGAGGTTAATGGGGGAAAAATGTACTAGATTTTTCTTTTCCTTTCTAGTCAAGTCAGTTCTATCCCTCTCCTTCTCCCCCTCCCTCCTTTCCTCTCCTTCTCTCCCTCCCTCACTCCCTCTCACTCTCTCAATATTAGAAGAAAGTTGTATCATATGAAGGAAACTAAAAGAGAAAGAATCTATTTCCTTTTATTTAAATTTCAAAATATTAAGGCGGTATAAATGTTTTAGGTTACACAGATCACTTTTGTAATTCTTGAGTCCTGGCTAGAGGTGTGCCTATCACCCAAATAATGTTCATTGTACCCATTATGTAGGTTTTTGTCCCTTCCCTCCTCCCCTCTCCCCACCTGGTTGATTACCTCTGAGTTTTGCTTCCCTCTGTGCTGACTCAATTTGATATGTTCACTATAATTTTACCCATTGCATATTCTGAGCACTCTGATATCAGTACATTAGGCTATGGCTGTGTATAGGTGAAAAAAGATGCATGAACTCTAGAAAATGTTGTCAATGTGGAAGAAAAATATCACATAAGTGAATTGTCAGAGCTTTAAATGTGTGATGCAAATGTCTACAACCATAGGCCTTATTGAAACGAACTATTGTACAGAGATTGATAATCACAATAAAATGAGAAGAGTAAAGTGATGCAGGCAGGAATAGATTTATAGGGAGAAAAAGAGGGACACTTTTTTCTTCTTTTTAAGATAATTTATTTTTGTTATAACCTTACGACCAAGTGGGCTTTATTCCAGGGATGCAAGGCTGGTTGAACATTAGCATTCTTTATTTTCAAAGAAGAGCAACCATAAATAATGATTGGAAACATGAAAAAAATATATTTTCATTTAGTAGTTTACCTGAAACAGAATCAATATCTTTATGAATATTTATTAACTATGAAATTTAATTATTTAAAATAAATATCATTAATGAGAAACTATTGATATATATTAAATAGAATTGAATACATATGTATATATCATCAGTCTCATTATTTAATGAGACTTTCCTTTAATAAGAATAGTAGTAGCCACCACTTAGTAAGTTCTAACTAGGTGCCAGGTTTGTTATATAATAACAGTCATATCATCAGTGTATTTACTTTATATGCATTCAGCTTTTAGCTAAGACTTAAAGACATATTATGTTCTAGATACTTTCCTAAGTACTTTACATGGATTTATTTAATTCTCACAATTCCTTGTGAGTTTAGTATTATTAATATGCCTATGAACAATAATGATTACAAGGTTGTTTTAGCAGTATCAAAGCTTCATATTCTCCCAGAAAAAGTTCAAAGCATGAAGGAAGGGAAAAGCTTTTCATGAGAAGTTTCCAGAAGTCCCGTGGGCCAGCACTAGGCCATATGCCATTGTTTTAAGGATAGCTAAGAAAGCAAGAGTATGGGAGGCAGTATGTGCTGACAAGGAATAGGGAGGGGAGGAATAGCCTTAGGACAGGTAGAACTGTATCACTAGCTACTGCTTCATAACAAACTACTCCCAAATCGTCATTTAAAATCTTGTATTATTTCTAAAGATTCTTTGAGTCACCTGACCTGGGACTGAAGTTCGGATATCTTGGCTGAGTTCACTAGAGCATTTGCCTTCCATTGCTGGGTCAGCTGTTGTAAAACTAGTAGAGAACTACTGGGAGTCCTGGATCAATCTCCTTTGAATCATTTCTCATTTTTCTTTATTCTTTTTTTTTTTAAATTTTTATCATTTGGTGCTGGATCCAGATGTTGATGTTGCTGTGTTGCTATGAGCTTCAGAATCTTGACTACCTCATAGTAGTAGTCCTGGGTGATGTACACATTAAGAAGAGAGTCCATCTTCAGTTGACATTTGATTGTCGAGTGGCTCTTCCTCTGGGTGGAACAAGTGTGGTTCCAGGTCGCTGTCAAGTTGCTACTGCACATCTGAGAATCTTGAGGTATGGATGCAGGATCCTTTGAAAATTCTCTAATCTAGTTTGCTTAAGAGACTGGAACATGTATGTAAAACTGTTCAGAGTGGAGGCATACTACACTAATCACAATGGACAGACAGTATATTCTCTATGAAATATAAATTGTTTGAAATAAACATTAGCTCAACAACTGTAAACACACATAATGTATTTATCAGTAATAGAATTTTTACTCACTTCTCCAGTATATCATAACTGCCATATTTTAGAACATGGTATGGCTCTTTACTTATTGTGTTATCTACATCTTTGTTCCTGAGCGGTCTCTACCTTTGAAGGCCCTGCTTATATTAGGTTGACGAAGTTTTGGTTTTGTTTGATCACCAGACATGGAAATAATTTGTAGGTGGTGGCATTGTCAAATTCCTACAGGAATATTCAGTTAACCTCCCTTCTTAGTAAATAAGAGAAAACTGAAACTAAAAAAGGCTAAGTGACTTTTCTAAGATTGAACACCACACAGTGAAAGTGTAGACCAGATCCCAGAAACATCCTATCTTTGGCAAACAATACCAAAGGGGAACAGCCATGAATATACATTTATCTTCATGGATATCCAATTCTACTCGTATTTATATTGTGGACACGTACCTCAGTCTGGAGAGAGAAGAAAGAAACGGACTATAGAGTTACTCATATAACAGGTCAGAGTAAGTAGAAGTCTTATAACTTGTATGACTTACTTTTTTATCAGGAGTGAGAAAAAATATGGTTTATGTTGGGAGAGGTGGGAGTTTGGTGGTAAGAGTGAGGGTGTTGTAGCCACAGGAAGCTTAGTCTTGGATATACACTGTTCACATTGTAAATTATGTTTTTTCCATGTAGTAGCCATCTGTAGTGACTTCTTATCTATTTATATGAGTTTATATAATCCCTCATATAACTTAATATTATTTTCATAATAAATCGCCATTGAAAACTACATGTATCTTAAAGACAACAGGTATTTAGGAGTGGGGAGTATGGATGAAAATTTTTAATTTTAATTATAATCTCCTTTTTTATATCTCATGCTTACATTTGGCTTTTATTTTAGTTTTGTATAAATTTATGAGGTACAAGTGTACTTTTGTTACATGTGTAGATTTCGTGTGGTGAAGTCAGGGCTTTTAGGGTCCCCATGACCCAAATAATGTACACTTTATCCATTAAATAATTTCTCCTCATTCACCCCCTTGCACCCTCTCACACTTCCAAGTTGCTGCAGAAGACATGATTTCATTCTTTTCACGGCTGAATAGTATTCCATTGTGTTTATATACCGATTTTCTTTATCCAGTCATCCACTGATGAGCACTTAGGTTGATTCCATATCTCTGCTATTGTGAATAGTGCTGTAATAAACATGGGTGCAGGTATCTTTTGGTATAATGATTTCTTTTCCTTTGGGTAGATACCCGGTAGTGGGATTGCTGGATCAAACGGTAGTTCTATTTTCAGTTCTTTGAAAATCTTCATACTGTTTTCCACAGAGGTTGTACTAATTTGCATTCTCACCAACAGTGTGTGTGTCCCCTATTCTCTGCACCCATGCCAACATCTGTTACTTTTTGTCATTTTAATAGTAGCCATTCTGACTGGTGTAAGATAATATCTCATTGTGGTTTTAATTTGCATTTCTTTGGTGATCTGTGGTGTTGAACATTTTTTTCATATGCCTGTTGGCCATTTATATGTCTTATTTTGAAAAAAGAAGTGTCCTTTGCCTACTTATTAACAGATTACATGTTTTATTATTGTTTGAATTCCTTGTAAAATCTAGATATTAATCCCCTGTCAGACGGATAGTTTGTGGAACACTTTCTGGAGCAGTTCCTTCTTGCAGTCACCTGGCCACTCCTCAACTTAGATTCAGGGTTTGGGAAGGTCAAAGTTCTGTCCTGTGGCCTCAATGACACGATTCCTCAGTGGGAAAGTGGGCCACCAAAAGACGCTCTCTCACCTCTCCCATACTGAGGATTCACTCTCAGATTTTGGCCAGTCCTCGCCTCATGGGTTATGTGCGTTCCATGTCCTTTTCAAAATTTGAAGTTCCCTTTCCCTTTTCTCTCGGACTCCCACATTCCTTCTTAGATAATATGTTCAAAGCGTGATTCGTCTACACACTATTTGACTCTTCTAAGTAGATGACGCACTCTGGAAATGCCTCTAGTCGGCCACCTTGGGAAAAAAACTAATTCCGTTAATAATGTCTTCTGAGAAAGAGAACTGCTTCTTGATCATTGCTTCACTGATCTGAAAGAATCAGTGCTCTTGTATTCAGCCAACAGGAGGAAAATCATGAATCAAAATCATATACTATACAAACAGGAAAGGCCCTTAAAGAGTATCTGGGCTCAACCTCTCCTTTTGAAGGAGAATTAGGCTCAGAGAGGAGCGTGGAATACTCAGCATTGTACAAGAGCGATTTCATGGATTATAGTTCTTTGCTTCATTTCTCATTCATTAAAATATTGAACACTTGCTGTGTACCAGCCTTGTTGGCCGACAGAGGTATAATCATAAACAAAACCTTAGAATAGCACAAAAACATCTTCACAATGCCTCTCTTTCCCGCCATATAGTCCCCCATTCCCGTAAGCTCTCAACCTCACCAAATTTGTCCTCAGACACATCCTGTTCTTGCAAAGCTCTCTGTTTTTGTTCATGTTGCTGATCCTTTTAGAAGTAATTGCTTGCTTAACAATAGCTAATACAAGTACATGGTAGAAAATACCAGAAATATAAAAGGATACATAAAATGAAAATTATGTCTGCTTCATCTTTTTCCCAATCACTCATTTCCCTTCCCAGAGGTATCGCTTTTTCTAATTCTGTAGCCTCATTGAGTTATTCTATGGATATGTAAATATATGTACCTGTATAAACGAATAATCTTTTTTCCCTGCCAAATATTAACATGGTCTTCACGTTGTTCAGGACCTTACTTTTCTGAGCTTAAATTTATGTATTTCCTACTAAATTTGATACTAATTTATAATACTAATAAGGTCTTTCTTTATTTGAGCTCTAGTATTCTTAAATGTTAACTCAACATGGGTTATCTCTTGAATTATATATTTTAACTCAGTCATAACCATTTCTGGCATTTAGATGTTTTCAGAGCCTGTTTCCATGTGCCCTGTAACCTTATTTCGTGCCGCTGTCCAGCTCACACTTGCACATCACTCAGCCTATTTCCTTACTGCCCCCTGAATGCTGATGCACATTCCTGCTTCTGAGCCTCCTCTTGCCATTTTTCTGGTGACATTTCCTTCTCATCTCTCTTTACTACATTCTTTGAGACTCAACCAAATTTCGGTCTCCTCCATGAAGCCTTCACAACTATTCCAGCCCACATCTACCTCTTCCTCTGCCATAGTCCTGTTCCATTTTCACATAATCACATGCCATCTTTTATTTCTCCTCAGTGGGACACAGCCATTATTCAGTGCAATTAGGCATATTTTGTGGGCTAGTTAAGGTTTGCATAAATCATGTAATCTCACTGAACCTGTTTTCTAATCTATAAAATATAAATTTAAATACTTGATTTTTAGAGAAGCAGTATGACATAGCAGCAAATTCATGGAGTTTGGAGTTTGATAGATTAGGTTGTATCCCTAAGTTTGCATCTTATTCTGTCCGTTGGGGCTATTAGGAAACTCCTCTGAACTATATAGTTTTAATCTTGAAAATGTAAATAACTCCTTTCTCATAAGATTGCTGGAAAGTCTGATAGGATGATTTATGTAAAGCTATTGACATATAATAAATGCCCAGTTCTTTTCATAGATAACATTTAGTCAAGTGACAGTTACAAGGAAGTCACCAATAATTCTTTTACTGACTATTGACTATGTGAGCCAGGCATTCATTGCACTGGGTACTGAGTAGGGTACAAAGATTTACATCCTAGTACCAGGACCTGGCACATGGAAGGTACTCAGAAAATATTAGTTCAATTGTTGGATGAGAAAAATCCCTCAAATACAGGATCCAATACATTAGAAAACAGATATATATGACTTTAATAAGTAAAGTTTATAAAATTTGAATACTTCTAAACTTGTCACTAGAGATTGTTTTGAAGTTCAACATGCTATTTTGAGGAAATTATTAGCCTTAATAATAGAAATACAAAGTGTTTTAAAATATGTAAATATTATTTATTCTTATGTTGATATAAATTAATCTGTAAGATGTTTAGGAGAATTTACATAATTAGGTACCCAAAACACAACTGCAAAGGCCCTGAGTAGAGAGTGTGGTTATCAGATTGAAAAAAGCACCAATAGGCCAGGCGCGGTGGCTCACGCCTGTAATCTTAGCACTCTGGGAGGCCGAGGCGGGTGGATCGCTCAAGGTCAGGAGTTCGAAACCAGCCTGAGCAAGAGTGAGACCCCTGTCTCTACTAAAAAAGTAGAAAGAAATTAATTTGCCAACTAAAAATATCTAGAAAAAATTAGCTGGGCATGGTGGCGCATGCCTGTAGTCCCAGCTACTCGGGAGGCTGAGGCAGAAGGATTGTTTGAGCCCAGGATTCTGAGGTTGCTGTGAGCTAGGCTGACGCCATGGCACTCTAGCCTGGGCAATGGAGTGAGACTCTGTCTCAAAAAAAAAAAAAAAATCAAAGAGACTAGTGTGGCTCAAGCAGATTAAATGAGAGATGAAATGAATGTCCCTCTCTTCCAGTTTCTGTGGGAAAGTAGGAGCTTACCTTTGGGAATATCTTGTTCCAAGTTGTAAAACTGCCTGCTGCCATGAAAACATGAAAAAGTTTAATTTTCCTGTGTTAGCAAACA
Organism: Lepilemur ruficaudatus; assembly: GCA_963574885.1. Classification (NCBI taxonomy): domain Eukaryota; kingdom Metazoa; phylum Chordata; class Mammalia; order Primates; family Lepilemuridae; genus Lepilemur; species Lepilemur ruficaudatus. Next base: position 10,043 of record CAUYRT010096840.1, read on the forward strand.
CAGGTGACCAATGATCCTCCCTAAACCTGCTCTTCAACATTCTCTAGCCCTTCATTTCAGAGGAGTTGAGCTCAGGGCCTCTCTCCTCTATTGCAACAGCCTTTAATAAAGTCTTTCTTAACTGTTTAGATTTGTCCAGTACAATTTTTTCTTCAACACAATGGGGATGATGAGAAATAGTGGGATCATTGGATATATTTTAAAGATAGGATTTTATGACATTCTATTTTATGATATTCTACATTCACATGTAGAATGTGAGAAAAATAAAAGAGTCAAAAATGATGTTAAAGGACATAATAAATGAAGAATGGAGTTGCCATTGACTGAGATAGAGAACACTATGGTTCAAGAGAAGACAGGGTTTCCAGGAGAAGTGAACAACCATCTTTGTCAAATGCCATTGATAAAGTTGGATGTGAGCTGAGACTTGGTCACAGGATGCAGCAACTTAGAGATGATTGCTGACCTGGACAAGTGCTGTTTTAATGGAGTGATGGGAATAATATCTGGAC
>CAUYRT010096841.1:0-26108 GCA_963574885.1 Lepilemur ruficaudatus
AATTGGCCAACTAAATATATATAGAAAAAATTAGCCGGGCATGGTGGCGCATGCCTGTAGTCCCAGCTACTTGGGAGGCTGAGGCAGAAGGATCGCTTCATCCCAGGAGTGTGAGGTTGCTGTGAGCTAGGCTGACGCCACGGCACTCTAGCCCGGGCAACAGAGTGAGACTCTGTCTCAAAAAAAAAAAAAAATTATGTTTTGAGCACCCGTATTTAGTAATAGCAGTTGCTTTTCATAGTGCAAAGGCCCTTGGAGGTTAGTATCCCCCTTATCAGACAAGAGTGCCTCCGTGTTTAGTGTGTCTTTGTTTTGGTGTGTTTATCATGCTTACCTGAAGGCTTGCTTTTGTTGGGCAAAGAGGGACGTTGTTAGCGTGAGTTTTCTGTTGCCCAGTTGAGCAGTGTCAAATAGAAAAGTCCCCTGATAGGAACTCACCGTCATGCAGTAGCTTCTTTCTCCATAACCTAACTTACATGCAAAACTTGTAGACATGGCATCATTCCCAAGAAGGAATGTGAGAAAACTTGCTGTAGCCCTTCCTGCCACCCACTAGTTTCTTTTGCTGAAAAGATGGGAGCCGAAGTGTTCGTCGCTTCCTATTTCATTGTCACCAGTGTGCCATCAGAATTACAGTATAATTTTAGACCAGTTGTGCAGCCGGCCAAAATTATCTGCCATGTATTAGGAGTGAAAACAACATCAAAAAGTAGACCACAGATGTTGACCTTCTAATAAAAAGTTGTGGTATCATCCACATTTGTGATTTTTACTGCTATGAGAGTATACTTAATTCCTAAACCCATGGTAAGATTTCCTTGGTAGACACCTGGTTTGGAATAAAATGGCACCAGACTTCCCTGCAAAGTGATGGTGTTATAAATGTGTGTTTACATCCCTAATTGCAGATAACCATAACTGCGTGGAGTCTCCTGCTTTTCTGTGCTCATTTGCTGTGCTGAAGTTGATAGTGAACTTAATTTTGTCACATACAATACTTTGTAAGAATAACTTGGAAGAAAAGGAGTGAGTTACTTTGACAAAAAGATCTCTCTCCTAGGAAAATATTCACATTCTTTCTTTTTGTCTAATAATTTACAGTTGAATAAAGCAATATGAGCTCTTATGTTCACGTGGTAAAACATATGCTGGATCTCCTCTCAAATTCAACTTATGATCATGAATAGTCAAAGAGAACTTTTCCACGGATAACAAGGAACAACTGTCAAGAACTGTTTCTGCTGGCAGAATCCGGTTGATATTTTGAAGGGCTCAGACTGCATAGCTCTGAGCCGAGCAAGTGGTCCCGGGCTATGATCTGGCCTTGAAATTGTAACTCGACTTATAAAATCCTGCTGTTAGTTGTTGTAAAAGCACTGTGTCACATCTTTTGAGACCAGGAAGCTGCTCTCAGGGAGGTATTTTTCAAAGATTTTCCCTCAAGCTACTAAAGAACAGTGTTTTTTGTTACCGCTTTTTGATACCAGCTGGAACCCTCCAAAGCCCGAAAGGTTAATTCTCTTTTCTCAATGGTTAACTAAGGTTCAAGTGCTGGCTCAGCGTTACCCACAAAGTTCCAGTTCCGTTTACAACCTGATCGTCTCCTCAGGAGGGTTTGTTCAGAGGCACAGCTGCTGGTTGCTGACCTCCTGGGGGTCTCCAGATGTGACCTGTCCCAGGGCTTGTTCCTCTGGTGTTTGTCCCAGTGTGACCATACCTAAGGCCAGTTAGAAACTTGTGAGTGATGAGCACCCAAACTCCTGCCACTGTGGCTCCAAGCCAGACCTGGGCACACCAAAGCTGCTGAGAGGGGCTCCCTCATGGTAACTGCCTACAAATTAGCCTTTGCACTGGTTTGAGTGGATAATTTTGGATGGGAAGGGAGTGGCCCCAGTGGATGAAACTGACAAGGCATATCCATGCTAGAATCGACTTTGGAATTGAAGGGATCAAAGACACAAAAGAGTACAACTGTATGATTCTGTTACATGAAGTCCAAAACCAGTTAAAAATAATCCTTGCTGTTAGAGTATGAGAATTGGGGCGGAGGGGGGGAATGAGGAAGGTGGAGCCCAAGAGAAGACATAAGGCTGATGCTCTGCCTCAGGCCCCAGCAGGTGGGTTTATGGGCACACCTGCTTAGCCAAAGTATGCTAAGCTGTCTACTGTGTCTGTAGGTGCTCTACTTCAGTTTTTAACAAATTTATTTCAGAAAAATATCAATCCAAAACAGTCATTACAACAAAAAGTGTCTGATATAGAAATGCAAATGCTTAGACCCTGCCTTTAAAGATGCTTTTTTGTTGAGATGGAAGAGAGAACAAATAGGCCATCAAACTCCTGTTTTTCTAAGTGCACGGAGGATGATTGTTATGATGGGGTCCAGTGGGGTGGAGGAGAGAGGGCATCTATGTCCACAGGGGGACCTTACACCCAGAAGGTGGTTTCCAAACTGGGACTCTAGGATGGCTGGGAGACCCTGGGCAGTTGACCCCTGAGGAGGGAGGATGTCCTCATTCATAAACCTCATGTTTAAGGAGCTTGCCCACCAAGTGTCAACCTCCGTCCTAGAGGTCATAATGGACAGATCCCTGTTTTTGTGAAGGTTCTATGTCCTGCACAAACTTGGGAACTGCATGGCTGTGGTGTCTCAGAATGGAGGGTAGTGTTGGGTTGCCAGAGTGAAGTTCACAAGAGAGGTAGATGAGCCTAAGTGACTGGTTGGGACCTCGTGTGGTGGCCTCCATTGACCGTGCCTAGGAACTGAGCACCTTGGCTGGGCGACCATGAACCACTGGAGATTCAAGCAGGGGCATGCTGTGGTCCCCTACAGGGCTGGAAAGGAGTTGGTTTGGTGGAGGGCCAGGAAAGGAGCACACACCTGTCCAGATGGGATGGGGAGGCCCGAAGCAGGCAGGTAGGTTGGAGAGAGTGGTAGACAGAATTGGAGGAGCCGGGAAGGAAAGGGAGGAGTGTCGACTGGTTTCCTTTGGCTTGTGCCTTTGGGGATGACGTGGCATTTACCAGGATGCTTTCCTCTTGTGCCTGGATTAACCATCCCCTGCCCCCTCGACTTGTGGGGCTCACCGGATGGTGGATTTTTTCTCTCTGCTTTTGCCAAGTTTCCACTCAGAGGATCTGTGGATGGAGCCCCCAGGGTGCCATTGCAGCACTGGGAAGGAACGAGGGATTGTGGAGGCCCAAAGAAGAGAATTGGAGCACATGGCCAAGGGAGGGTCCATCCTGGTGTGGGGACCCTACAGGCAGGCATGGATGATGGCAGCAATGCCCAAAGAAAAGTAAATATGCCTTTGTTAGGGAGAAGGGAGCAATTTACATTGCATTCTTCCATTACTTTTATACCTTTCCAGGTCTGATTTTAGATTTTTAAGTGGACTAAGAAATGAATTCCTCATTTATGGCAAAAATAAATATCTGCCTGGGTTTAACAACATGTTTTAAGCATTAGCATTACTAGAGATCTTTGAGGACACCACATACAGACATTGTGTGTTCAGTGGCAGGTGAGCCTGGTCCCGCCCACCTCTCTGGGGAAGAGTTGCCCACGCTAGATGCCACGTGCCACAGCCCAGGGGAGCAAGGTGCTTTCTTCTTGGTACAGACGTCAACTTGAAGCCGTTGGGGCTCTGGGTGCCATTTAGGTTTCTCTCATTTTAAAGCACACCTGTGTTTCACAAAGATGACTTGCTACATGTGCTTTAGCCATACTTAGTCATTTATCTTAAGACCAGACTGGCCTGGAATTTTCTCCTTTTACTTCAGTGCACTGGCTGTAGGAAGTAGCTGGCAGGGAGTAGGGTGTCAGGGCCACAGACTGGAGCAGCAGAAGAAAGCTCTGCCCAGAGTGGCTAAATGCCTGCAGGGTTCACTTGCATAAACAAATGTAATAAGAGCAGCAGCTTGCAATTTATACAGCACTTTGCAATTTACCAAGTGCCTTATACTTAAATACATTTTTTGTATCAGTAGTAAAGACTCCAAAATTCTGCCTAGGAAGAATTTGGGAGCTTCCAACTGATGGAAAAGGGGGTCCTGAGCCCGTGCTTCATGCTAAGCATGCTGATTTTACTTAGATCAAAAGGCACAGCTTAGTAGAAGATTCGAGTAAGATGCTTTTAGGTACAGAGTACATAAATTTATGAACACATCAGTTGTTCATATAAAAATATGGCGCACTGCCCCAGGCCAGCCTTGGTAGTGTTACTAATTACAGTTGAGAACATTACATCTGAGGGAGCCTGTGTGAGCCCTCTCGGTCACACGTACGAGACCTGAAGGGACTTTAGCTCAAGCCTGAATTCTTTGCCCACTCCGGATTGACTGTCTGGTAGGCCTGTGTCCCAGAGAAGGGACGATACCAAGATCATCATTTTAGCAATGAAAAACTAGGGACTAACTGGCAAAACTTGAATGGGGTCCAAGGGTGAGATGGTAGTAAGGTATTGATTTAAATTTCCTGATTTTGATCAATGTCCTTGTTTGTGGAAATACACACAAAATATTAAGGTAATGGAACATCACCTTGGCAGCTTACTCTTCAGGGAAAATGTTCTTTGCGCTGTTCTTGTAACTTTTCTGTACATCAGAACAAATACAGATACACCTGGAGTGGTTTAGACACTACTCCAGCCCATAAGGGTAGTTGGCCAGCTGAGGAGACACTATGGCTTGGCTCCCCTGCTGCGTCTGGGCATTTGTGGTGTTACAGTGCCTTAAATTTGGCTTAAGAGAAACCAGAACGTACCATCAAGTATCTGCCGCAGTTGGACATAGAACATGAGGATAACACCAGGTATCAACACACCAGAACTTCATCAGAATGAGTCCAACAGCACCTGAATCAGAGCTTGCTTTGATTATTCAGTGGATTCTCCGTTTCTCCAGCACGCAAATGGAAAAAAAAAAATCCCTGCTTTTTGCTGGACCAGGCCAGGCGTTTTGAGCCAGTTCAGTGTGGTTTTAACAGGCGTGGGGAGAGGGAGGGTGAGGTGTGAGCTCCTGAGCGCTCACCCTCTGTGATTGCAGGGAAGCCGGGAATCGTCACGTAGGATTGTGCCTCTGTCATTGTGATTATAAATGTTCTGACAGCCTGAACAAGGGCAGAACTGTTCAGATCTAAAATGAAACGTAGATAACGAATGCAGCAGCCTGGTTACTGTGCACTTTGAGTTGTCCCTTCCTCTCTCTCTGTCCTTTGGAAATCCCTTCTGAGTCACTGCATTCCCTGCTGAGTGACCTTTGAAAATGAGAACGAAAGGCTTTGCAATAAGGAAGCAAACATTATGTAGGGATCCCCACGGTGTAATAGGGTTATGTTCCCATCAGAAGTGGGAGGCTGGTGAGGTGTTATTTCATCTGGTTGGGATATGAAGGAAAGGTTTAGTAGCTTGAACCTTTTTTGAAGCTTTTATATGTGTAATATAATTGGGAAAATAATACTGGCACGAAATAGTCCTCATTCTGATGGTAGCACTATCCCTCCCCGTCCCATCGGCAGCTGGTGCAGCAGCCAGGGTCTCCCAACACCTGCATCCAGCCTGTACCACCTGCTAGTTGAGTGAGTTTGGACGAGCTGTTGAACTCCCAGAGCCTCAGCTCCATCACCTGTATAGCAGGATAAGTGACATTTGTCTCATAAAATTTTTGAGAATGGAACGACGTCGTTCATGTGAAGAACACTCTGTGTCGCGTCAAGACTTGGCCAGAGGAGGTGTGTTTCCCTCGAGGGAGCAGGAGTGCAAGTGAGAATGTAGAGGCTGAAACCACGGGCATGTGGAAGGACACTGGGCAGCCAGCCAGCCTGGGCGAGCAGGAGGGCCAGAGGCCTCTGTGATAGAAGTCACCCCACCAGGCAGCCCTGGGCATCAGGCCTGATTCCAGTTCAGAAGGGAACCCCTAGAGGTTTCTGCATAGTTCGTGGTGGAAGTGACCCCCCCCCAGGTGTCCGGAAGGTATCCTGATTCTCCTTGTCAGGATGGGACAGGAGGGGGACAAGCCTGGCAGTGGGAGGTTGGGGACGAGGCCACAGAGTGACCCAGGAATGATGTCCCAAGCCTTGAGCTCAGCCGTGGGAATGGAAGGTGACGGAGAGGAGGGAGATTTTGAAGGAAAACCCTGGGGACTCTATGTGGGCTGGATATGGAACACACCGAAGGAGTATTAGTCACGAGTGACTCAAGAGTCTAGACAGCAGAGCAACAGAGAATTAGGGACGTAGGAACAGAAACTGGGCAAGGGGATGAGACCCATTTGGGTCTGAGCTGAGACCAGAACATTTGGTGGAAACGTTGAGACCAGAACATTTGGTGGAAACGTTGAGTCGGATGCTTTCAGGCGTGAGCCTCAAGCTCAGGAGACACACAGTTCAGATTTCTGTTACAGTGTGTTTCCTTTGTTTCAGTGAATTTTAGTTTGGGGACTTGTATGCATAATCCAGGGCCTATGGCGGGGACCCAGTATTCTGAGACAGTGGGGTAGGGCCTCAGCCAAGCTCTCAGTCTTGCTTGCCTTGAGGACTGGCCCTGACCTCCTGTCCCCTTTTGGATTCTTTCATGTCCCTTTTAGACATGACTTTGGCCTTCTGAATGCGTGGGAAAGATCTGTGACCTCTAGCAGACACCCACACCCCATTACTTGCAAATGGGTGACTTTGGACACAGTTAACGTCCATGGAATAACACTAGGAACAGGTGACAGGAGACAGGAAGGAACAGCCCCAGTGAAGAGCCGTCCCCAAGGCACAGAGGAGGCCTTGTGAAGGCTGGTGTCCGAGCCGCCAGCCACCCCCAGCCAGCATCCCCGCTGCCCACCCTCCCTGCTGAGAAGTGCCAAACAGAAAACCAACACGGCAGCAGAAAATCCAAACCAAGTCCCCCAAACTGATTTCACGTACATTTTTCCAGTGAATGGGCAGCGATAATTTCTCGAGTGCCTAATTTGTGCCAGCTTCCATGCTAGCTGCCTGCTTACGTTTTTTATTTAGTCTTCACAGTAACCCTAAGAGGGAAATAATAATAGCCTCGTTTTTCATGTGAAAAAATTTGAGACTCAGAAGTTTAATGAGGTGCCCAGGAACACACAGTAAGTGGTGGGATTGAAATTCAAGCCCAGCTTGGCCCGACTTCAGCCTCTGTTGTGGTTCAGTCGCAGGACTGGGGACTTGGTGGGTGGGAGGGAGCCATGGTGCTCTGTGCTCAGCACTGACATTGGGGGCCCCGCCTGGTTACCGCTGCAGCCACCCCAGTGCTGGGGAACAGCTCCTTCCACACGCTGGTTTCTCCCTGGCCCAGAGGATTCACTTACTAATAACTTTGTTGGGTGCCTTGATGTTGAGGTGAGCAGGGGCCATTAATTAAAATGATTCAGAAGCCAAACGTCTCAGGAACATACTCCCTTTTCGTACACTGATTTTTATTTTGGCAGCAGTCAGTCAGTAGCACACACATAGGGCTGCCGCATGAGTAATATTTCAGCCATTTTTGTCACCCAGTTTCTTTATACGACACAGGTTTCTGCAAACAGATATCCCTCAGAATTGTAATCTCTGAAATGCCTGAACTTTATAAAGCCATTAATGAATTGTTCCTACTCTTAGAGATAGGTATATTTATTTAAGAAATGGGAAAATGTGGAAAAGCTTAAAGAGGAAAAACCAAATCTCCTGTACTCCTCTCACTCAGAGATAATCCCAGTTAACATTTGTGCCTATTTTCCCAGTGTTTCCATGCATAGGTAATCACGACCCTTTATGTGGATGGCTTCTTGCTGTTACCGATACTAGCTTTATCAATATGAGTTGTCACAGCGCAGTTAGTCCAGAGAATGTCAGGTTTTTCCCCCAGGTACCTGATCTGACACATGCTGGAAAGGAGATTTACCCAGTAATTTCCAGTGTGTATGTTTCCTGGCTCTTTAGTGGTTGGGACGCTCAACAGGCTTACATTCTGTAAGTCACATAAAAAGGAGGAGCAATCCTTTACGGTGTGTCTGTCTGGGAAGGCATTTGTTTTTCTGGGTTGAATGTTCTTCAGGAATGAGAACAGTCCCGTCAGTCATCCTGCACATCATTCAGACATGCTTTCTAAGTCAGTTGCTGTCTAAGGAGCCTCTTTCATTTCAAAACAGTACAAAGCCAAACCATTCCCTTGAAAAGTTTGTATGTAACATAAAAAAAAAAATTGTCATCTCAATTCTGTTTTAAATTGTTTATCATCTCTTTGCCATATTAAGACAGGGATTCTGTGGGTTCTCAGAGTTGGGTGTAACACTTCCAAGTTTGCTTTTTCCGTCTCTGTTGTATAATCTGCCATTGTATGAGCATGAATTAAATATAACGTGTCATAATTTAGAATTCATTAAAATTCCATCTCAGGAGATCGCTCGCAATAGAAGTGGCCTGTCAAACGTGTTGCCTGCGTAACACGGAATCTTTGATAGTGGTTGTGGTGCGAGCCACCCAAAATAAACGTGGATTTGTTTTTGTATATCATAAGCTTCCAAGTGTTTAGAACCCAAAATATAAAACAAATCACAACAGATTAGTGGGAAAATACTTAGAAAATAGAGACAAATTGTTTAAGAAAAGATTACTAATGGAGGAGAAGCCAGGAGAGATCATAGGAAGTGAGGGGGCATCTGTACCCTTAGGATACTAAGGAGAAGCAGGTGTGGAGTTCATCGTGGGTTGGGTGAAACCCTGTCTGCTCTGCTCACTGGGCTGGGTGGGACCCCCCCATGTCCTGGTGAAGGACAGAACGTGGGGTGGAGCGTTTCCCAGAACTGGCATGTGGTCACTTCTTAATTTATCTCACTCTGCTTCAGCCTTCTACAGAACACAAAGAACACCCCTTCCTAACTACTGAGTTATTCAAGTGGGGGCCTTCAGTTTTGGAATAAAGAAACATGAGCCATAAAGGCCTGGGAATTAGAGCGAAATCTTCTTAGCATGTTTCTGACTGCATTTCCCCATACGGCACGCTCTCTTTTTTAGGTCCTATCCATATGTCCCCAACGTTCCTTTTCTCTACTCCATTTTAGCGTCTGTTCCCTGGGGGCAGGCATGAGGCTATCAGAGGGGGTGTGCTTAATGCTGCATGCGAGCCAAGCCCTGTGTGGGAGCAAGGTTGAGGGCGCCTCCCTCCTGCTGGAGCCCCCGCCTGCTCAGCCCCCGCCAGTTCTCACCGTTGCTGTCTGTAGGAGAGGGCAGGTGGGCATCTGTAGGGCATCCTTGACCCACGTGACACTGTGGTCTAATTGACAGACTTAGCAGTGCAGGTGGGGCTGGGTGGGTATCCTTCTGCACATTGGCCTACATTGATTCAAGTGTCACTTTTTGTCCAAAAGTCTTTCCCTGTGATCAGCTCCTCTAAGGTGCTATGGGTTTTTCTTTATAACTTCCCCTCTCTGCTTGGGAATTCCCAGGTTCCTCAATGCACCAGGTTGTCCTCAGTGGCTCTGACAGATATGTAAGGCAGGAGGGCAGCTCTTTGTAAGTTACAGGCTGGACGCAGGCTGCCCTGTGGCAGCTGTTTGCAGGGAATCTTGCTTGGTTTTGTATTTTTGTTTTTTAAAGGAACTCAGCAGTTAATTGACTTGTAAAATTTACGAGTGGGTGTTTGTAAATAGAACATGAATTAGTAGTAAAAATATAGTTTTTCTATTGCTACTAATTTAAGTTGACTAAATGTTTAACCTGGTGTGCTAAGAAAAATATAGCAGTGATAAAAGTTGGCTGTAGCCGGGCACAGTGGCTAATGCCTGTAATCCCAGCACTTTGGGAGGCCCAGGCAGAAAGACCACTTGAGGCCAGGAGTTTGAGACCAGCCTGAGCAACATAGCAAGATGCCGTCTCTACAAAAAAATTAAAAAATGAGCTATGTGTGGTGGCACACGCCTGTAGTCCTACCTACTTGGGAAGCTGAGGCAAGAGGATCACGTGAGCCCAGGAATTCGAGGTTACAGTGAGCTGTGACTGCATCACTGCACTCCAGCCTGGGTGACAGAGTGAGACCCTGTCTTCAAAAAAAATGAATAAATAAAAACAACTTCTCTGTGTGGTACCCAAAAGGACCACTTGATCCCTTTGTGGTTCTTCTGTGGGTTTTGTTTTTTCTTTATAGTCTAGTATACACAGTTAGGTTTAAAAGAGTGAAACTTACTCAATAGTTCAGGCTATCTGTGGAATTCTGGAAGGAGCCCTGATGATAACTTAGTCCAGTGCTTTTCTATGAAAACCAAGCATTGGGGACCAGGCAAGTGGAGTGACGTGGCCAGGGTCTGCTTCACAGCAAAACCAGGAACAGGTCACTTACCTCTCAGGCAGGCACTATCCACTGCAAGTCATAGGTGGGTGAGAGCCCAGAGGCAGGAGCCCAGTTACCTCAGACCTCCTACTGGAACACGAGCAGTTGGACAGCACCCAGGAGCTCCAGAGGACGTAGCAGCTCAGTAACCCTCAGTAACCCTCTTCCAAGGCAGCATGTGAGCACCAGCCCTGCTGACTTGGGAAATGGGGCTCCTCCTTCACCCCTGTGTCCAGGCCCACTTTGCAGAGATCCCTCTGTGACTGTTCATAGCCCCCTCGTGTCACAGCTGCTCCTGACCCCAAGGGCAGAGGCGAGGGGAGACCTGCCCCCCTCCCCACCCAGGATTATTTTAGGGAAAACATAGATGTGTGCACACCTCTGTTAAGAAAGCACCACCCTGATCCTGCCTGCATCCCCAACCGTAACAACGTGCTGGTATGAGGGTAACGACAGCAGCAGCTATTGTCTGGGCTCCTGCTGGGTGCCGGACACTGCACTAAGTGCCTTTCTCAGTCACTGGACCTTCGTAACCGCCCCGCACGTACCAGGGCTGTCCTTGTGTTACAGATGAAGACGTGTAGATGCAGAGTTATGGACGTGCCGTGGTGCGGAGAAGCTGGGCTCAAGACGTGACCTGAGGACATTGGCTCAAGACTGGTTCAGTTGTGCCTTTCCCAACCACTTGCTACCTTCGAATTCTCCCAGGAATGTGCTGTCTCTTGACTCATTTGAATGTATCCGTCATATTCGTTTTACTAGCAGGCATGGTGCTGAAGAGCTGCAGGCATGCTGAACTTTGCCAGTGGATTGGCACTTCAAGCAATACTCCAGAATGTCGTGTTTTATCCTTGTACACTCTTTTGCATATTCAAAAATGCTTGTGCTCATGAATCTGGTATATGTGTTGAGAGGTACTAAATATGTATTTTGAATTAAAAATTATAATGACATTTTTTCAAATTCTTTTCATTGACATCTGTGTTACCATTTGACTTCCACATTTGCAAGAAAATCCTATGCTTTTGAACCATTTTTTAATTCAGGCTTAAATATTCGGTCATATTATTTGCCCACCTGTTCACAAAAGAATGAGCTTTTTTTTTTTTTTTTTTAATGACCAGGATGGAAATTCAGGTTCAAAGCCTGGTCACGTGGACCCGTGTGATGGTAGGGAGGGTGAGCCCTCCGCCCTGACACCAGCCTATCTGAGCTGACTCCTGGTGTGACTGCCCACTGGAAATGGGCCCAGCTGGTGTAGAGAGGGTGTGTGGTGGCAGCCCCTACCTGGTCAGTGTGGGTGCCCAGGGTTTGCTCAGGGATGGCAGCTCCCTTCTGCCTTCCAATTCTCCTCCCTCCCATCCAGTGGCACCCCCTCCCTGAACTGGGGGATTTTGTATGGCATACCATACGTGTTTCATTACAGGGTGCACATGCCTGGAAATAATAAAAGTCAGTCTCCTAGGGTTACTCTAGTTTGGGGAAAGTGGGCATGGATCAGGAAGTTGTGTGCCACGGAGCCATCAGATATAACCCTGCAATAGCTGTCACTGACATAGGAATCTATGAGTGCCAGCACGTTGTAGGGTCTTAAAGCTGCATCAAAGGATGGAAGAAGCAGTAGCCACAGAGTGGGTCGGTGGGGTGTGTGCTTGGGTGGTCTGCTTATAGCAGTCCCTCCTGATGGATCTGTCTGCTCATACTCCTGGTGCTATGGGTACCTGCCACTGCAGACATCCGTCTAGAGAGGCTGACAGGTGCATGTGAAGTCGCTGTGATGAGACAGCAAGTGGAGTTTATTAATTGAGCAAACACGTATTGAGTGCCTGGCCCTGAAGCCACAATGCTGACTACATGTGATCTTTCCCAGGGAGATAAATGCAGTGAGATGAGGCAGGTGGTGAGGTGGGCACAGGCGAGTGCTCTGGGGGCCTGTGGGAGGCAGACCTTTACAGGACGAGTCTCATAGGGTGCCATGCCTCGTTATTTTAGTGCTGGTTACAGATGGTGGTGCTCAGCAGAGCTCTCATTCTTCTGTGGAGGAGAGGCCCACAGCATCCGATCTGCTCAGGGAGATGGGGATGAACTGAGCTTTTGGAAAAGACATTGGTTTTCATTTTTAAAAACTGAAGTGAAACTACTAGAGAAAAAATGTTTCCTGGGCCAACTTCTACCCAACGCCTAACCTCCTTTGATTCCGGCACATCCCGGCCCTCTTGATGTCAGGACCTTAGAGAGCAGACATGAAGCTACATGCCACCGACAACAGTAAGAGCAACAGTAAGATAAGGCTGAGGCTTTGGAGGCGGACTAGGATTTTTGTGCAAGTGAAGCTGGTGCCCAAAGAGGCATGGACGACTCAGAAAGTTGTCAGGGGTGCTTTGTCTCTACAGCAGTTAGGAATTTAGAATTTCTTCTTCCTTAAGCATACGCAGTTCCTGATGGTGAGAGTATTTTCCACCAGCAGGACACTCGAAAGAGAAAAGTTGGTTGACAAGCTTTTTGCTTTGCCCGACATGGTTGGGGAGCTCTATGCTCCTGCCCTGTGCAGTCCCTATCTGTGGATAGCGAATCAGCCTATAGGGCCCGCTGCTTCGCGTCCTGCCCACCCGGCCCTGTCCCTGAGCTCTCCGTGCTGCAGCCCTGGCACTCCCTTCACGTCCCTGATCAGCTCCAAGTCCTGCTGCTTGCAACCCTGGTGTAGCCGGTCCCTTCTGCCACGTGAGCTTTCTGTCCTCACCTGGGCTCCTCTGTGCCCTGTGAGATCAGAAGGCATCCCCGTGCTCAGAGAGGCCTTTCCTGACCTTTTTTCCTTTATTGCTCTTGTCACTGTTGGTCATCATCTGAAACTTGGGTTTTGTAAATGACTCTCTTGCACCAGTCTGTGAGGTTTGGGGAGCCAGGGTATGTTCTTAATGCTTTCCCTCAGGGCAAGCACTAAACAATGAACAAATGAATAAACAATGAATGAACCCTTTCTTGAGAATACGGTGAAGAAATGAAGAGAGGTACAGCCCAAAGTGGCATTTGTAGATGTTCTACCATGAATTCACAGCAGAGCCAAAACATGGCATTTCAGGAAGAATTGGTGAGCATCCAACAGAGTGGTCTGTAGAGTTCCCCTGAAAGGTTTTGCTCCTTAAATGCCTTTGTTGTTAAGGCGAGTTCAGTGATGGTATGGGGAAACTGCAGGGAAAGTAACACCGTACTCCTCCTTTGCCTAAGTCCACATTGGTTGAGCAGTGAGTACATTCAGGAAGCTCTTTCTGGGAGATGGACATGTGGCAGCACCCTGGCCTGCCCTGCCAGTGTGCTGTGGCCCGAGGTGGGGCCAGGCCAGTGATGTCTGGTGCTTGCGCCCAGCTGTAAGGAAAGGTCGCTGTCCTTCCGGATTCCCCCACCCCCGGCCCCATGAGCCTTAGCCAGCAGTTAGTGACACATCTGTGTGACAAAAGGAATAGATGTCAACCAATGCAGCAGGTTGATGGTATTTGTACCTGAGTTTATTTTGACTTAGATTTGACCTTGTCTGAATACTGGCCACAGTGCATTCATGTGGGCCCACCCTCAGCCAAATCTGAGAGCCCCCAGAAAATTGAGGGGAGATTGCATTGGTCGGTGAGGCCTAATAGCCGTGGCCTTCCAGCATCACAGATGTGTCATGATTGCTCTTACAGTATTTTTTTTTTTTTTTTGAGAGTCTCACTTTGTTGCCTGGGCTAGAGTGCTGTGGCATCAGCCTAGCTCACAGCAACCTCAAACTCCTGGGCTCAAGCGACCCTTCTGCTTCAGCCTCCCGAGTAGCTGGGACTACAGGCATGCGCCACCATGCCCGGCTAATTTTTTTTATATATTTTTAGTTGGCCAATTAATTTCTTTCTATTTTAGTAGAGATGTGGTCTCGCTCTTGCTCAGGCTGGTTTTGAACTCCTGACCTTGAGTGATCCTCCCACCTCAGCCTCCCAGAGTGCTAGGATTACAGGCGTGAGCCACTGCACCCGGCCTACAGTGAGTATTTTAAGCCCAAGATTCTCTGGACTTAGAGTACACCATTGTAGTGGTTAATTACGTCTGCCAATCTGTCTACTACCCGCCACTCCCACTCCCACTCCTGGCTGGTCCAAAACTGTTCACAACATGCTTCTTGACTTACCCATAAAAACTACTTTTCCAAGTGGGAATCAATAGTTTGGTGCATTTAAGGAGGTGGGATAGGAAAGGAGGAGTGAGATTGGGAGAAAGGGTATTTTTATTTTTTAGGGCTCTTAATTGAAGTGACAGAAAGTCAACTCAAAAAAAAAAAAAGATGTAAAGTTGGCTTCCATAATTGGGAAGTATAGTTGGATCCTGGGCTTAACTCTCCAGGCCTCATCCCTGATCCATGGGTGTGGGCACAGGCTCCTCTCCTGCCCATGCCCTCCAAGGGACAGTATTCCCCATGGGTGCAGCAGTCCCAGGAGTTCTCTAGCCACACAGATACGAGTCCTGGGTCTTCCCGCATGGCCCACCCAGGGTAGGGATGGGCCCTCCTGAAGCCACGTAGAACAAGGCCCTTCAAGGAGAGGAGTATTGTTGAATAAGAGAAGGGGGCAAAAGGTGACAAACAGATTAAAACAACAGGTAACCACGACATTAATCCCACATGGCCACCCTTTCAAAAAAAATCCTTATGTTGAGTAAATTTGAGTTTTTTCTCTTACCTATTCAACTATTTTGATGATGAATTTTTGCACTGGATACTTTCTGAATAGTGGAAGCTAGTCTTACCATCTAATCTAAAAAATTAGTTGCCAATTAAATGAACATACGGTAACATGAAAAGTTATTGGAAGCCAAACATTAAATATATTCTAACTCTTACGTGAAAATTTACTTTGGTCACGTTGTACCTTAATCATATCTTGTCACATCTCTTTAGCATGTAATAATAAAAGCTTTTCATGATATTTAGTTGACTTTAATAATGGGGCCTAACTTCAGTGGGGGAACGCCCCACAAATCAATAATCTCGATTCTTAATGCAGCACAAATGGCATTTTAAGTACAAGGAAGTTTTTCTGTTTAAATCTGGTATATGTTACAGATCTGATGAGTAGCAAAAATTGAATGATTTTGCCATAGAGCTCCCAAAACCTGAGTGTACCCTGTCTAAATGAATTGGCTTGAATACATTTCTGAACCATCAAATTTGTTTGACATTTTATCTTAAATCTCCAGAACTCCAGCTGGAAGATGACAGTCAGAGCATGTTTTAAAGTCGTCTGTTATAACATCCCTTCATCTTAAAAGAAGTATATAAAAGATTTTGACTTTAAAATTACTAACATTAATAATGTATGACATATTCAAGCTTTTATTAGAACTCAATCTTTAATGTATGTAATTTTATTCAGGAAAGTTAAAGTGTGCTTATTATCATCAGTAAAAATGTAACTTAGGATCAGAGATCCAGTAGCTTGATGCCAGAAAATCATCACAAAAGCAGAAAAATATAGTTTACCTTTAAATCCAACTCAGCTATTTGCCGCTTAAAATTATGCCACTTAAAATTATCCTTCTGTCCACTCACAGAGTAAGAAATCGTATTCTCTACAGTGCACATGTTTTATTATTATTAAGTGTAGATAAAGTCATTGCAAAAATTGTATCTGGTCTTTAAAGTGGCAGCTATGGAGGTGGCTCCACGAGGGAGCTTGTTTGCATTCCTCTGACCCATCCCAGCAGCTCTGTGCTTGGGAGGTCTGTGCCCTTGCTGTCCAGCCTGGCCGCTGACTTGGCCTGGGAGACCTTGGGCGAGTGTCAGCCTGTCCCAGATGCTGTCACCCATCTCATCTGTGGAGCACGTTGTCAAGTGCCCTCCTGCCCAGGGCGCCTGTGTAAAGCAAATGGAGCATCGTGGCTGCTGGGGGTGTTGGAGGGGCCGGGTGTAGGAGGTATAGGATCTCCTGCCCCACCTGGTCTCCTGGGCAGCACACACACGGGACCCCAGGACCCACTCCCCCCAGCAGCAGCCTGAAACTAACTAGCTAACCTGCTGTAGATGGTATGTTTGTGTCCCCCCAAATTCATATGTTGAAATCCTCACTCTTAATGTGATGATACTGGGACATGATTAGGTCACCAGGTTGATGCCCTCACAAATGGGATTAGCATGCTTATAAAAGAGACCCCAGAGAACTCCCTCACCCCTTCTGCCAGGTGAGGACATGGTTAGAAGGTGCCATTTATGAGCCAGGAATTGGGCCCTCACCAGACACTGAAGCTGCCAGTGACTTGGTCTTGGACTTCCAGCCTCCACAACTGTGAGAAATAAATTTCTGTTGTTTGTAAGCCACCTGATTTATTGTACGTTGTTATAGCAGCTTGAACAGACTCAGACACAAGTGGATCTCTAAGGTTTCTTCTAGATGTTAAATACCATAATTTTATGATTATAAATTTAAGGAGATTGAGATGCTCTCGGAGCCTAATCTTTGGTGTAGGAGTTAAAATGCTGTTCACTCCTGAGCACGTGTCTCACGAAACAGCATCTTGCTTTTTTTTTTTCCACAGCAATTTCCATTCCTTCTTTGTTCTTTTTTCATGCAAAGATGTTGCAGTTTATACATTGAGCAAGCTGTAGAGAAAGTCATTAATTTGTGAGAAAATGCTGCTTTGCTTCACCTAATATACAATGTTGGAGAGATTTTTTGTAATAGTCACATTCTAGATATGATCATCCAAAATATGATTTATCCAAAGCATGCTGCAGCAGCACCCCCAATAAAAGTGCTCAGCACCAGGTAAATTCTGTGCAGTAGGATTTTGTGACTAGCGAATTGGAAGAATGGCATGTCATCTGAACTCTCGTCCAGAGGCTTGCTGAAGTACGCTAGTGTACCACACCTCGGTAAGGCCAAGATGGCAGGCATTAGAACTGCCCAGGCGTTCTGCATGGCTGAGGGCTCACGCACAGAGAGTGCATCTGTGTGAAGGATCTGGCTCAGTGTATGCTACTTGGGAATTCATTATTGGGCCCAAGGTGAGCAGGCCTCAAGGGACCGTGCTGGCAAGCATGTTCTCCCAAAATACGGCATAGAGAGGGGCTAAACAGCAGCTTTGGGAAACGGGGGCTCTGGGCTGCCAGGCTTGGGTTGGCTGTGGCTTAGTTACGTGTGTAAATACGACCTGAGCCTAGAGAAATGGATGGGAGGATTTGCCTGTCTTGTTGAGACATTATGTAAAAATCACATTATCCTGTTAAAATCCAAAATACACATTGGAGTTCAAATTGTGTTGCTGTCACAACTGGAAGAAGGTGGTATGACTTTAATGAAAGAAGAGCTGAAGTGATGTGAAAAAAATGTATACACAGAGAGCAAGTGAGGAAGCAGTGGACTCCCAGGCTGCCTCTTTACCTACAAGGTAATGGGTTTGGCCCTTGGGACAGTTGGGGCCTAGAGTTCCTCTGGGTTCTCTCTTGTCTGTGAGACAGACGCACGTGAACCACTGCTTGTTCTGCTTGGGAAACCCTCCCTTTGAGATCTCACAGCTGCCACCTGGCTGGGGTACAGCTTCAGGTGAAGTCCAGGCAAGAGGAGAATGGTGGAGAAGGCAGAGTCCCCCAGAGCTGGCTCCACATCAGGGCAGCCCTCACTCTCCAGTTTGCAGACCCCTTAATTGTCCTCCCACAGAGGACAGTCTGCCCCTTGCCTCCTGCCCCTGAGTTGCCCTGCCCAACCACCCTACCCCCGGCCACGGCTTTCCTCCTCTTTCCCTGGGATTCTTAGCAGTGGGGAGGACCAGGCACATTAATTTTGCTTTGCCAACACTTAGGGTCGCTCATCCCTTCTGTTCCCCAGGACCCTGGCTGTGGCCATTGGGCAGGACCAGGGTAAGGGAAGAATGGGGAAAGGAGAAATGGGAATCCGTTTCTCAGCAACCCAAGCGACTCTGTCCCGTGCGTGTATTTCCCACCCAGCGCCTCTCTGGCCTGTGGAGACCTACTTAGCTGCTATTCCAGGCCCAGCCTGTTACGCTGCATCTCTCATCCCAAATGTTCGTCACCTGATCCTCAGGCATAGGCACCTTTTTTATACCCCAGAATCAGAGGAAAAGTTTCTCTCTGCTTGAGAGCCCAAGTGGGCAGGGAGAAGTGGCTCTTAACTCCCCAATTCAGAGTCCTGGGTGTACTTTCCATAGAAATCATGCTTCACACCAGGCTATAGCAGAGCTGTGCTTCTTGACTGTGATGGAATCCTGGCTATGTGGATTGAGCTTGTGCCTTGACCTCTTGTCGCCTCAGTTTTCCCATCGGCAGAACTGGGGATGTGAGGGTTCAGGTGACATAGGCATCAGTAAAGGCAGGTCCCTCCCTATCCCCAGGCACCTGCCTCTTGAATTTCCCTGCACCAGCAGCTACATATGACGTGGCTCCCATGGAAGAATGTTTGTTTTCCAGGTGCCAAAAGCCCGACGGGAGAGCCTTCTGTTCTGTTGGCCATCTGGCACTGGCAGGATCGTGGCCAAGTGGTTTAAAGAGGACTTGGGCCCTCTTTCGGTAAAATGCTGTTCAGAGCTAAAAGAGAGCTTTGGCTCAGTTAATAAGAGTCATAATTATTATTCACAGAGCACTTCCTGTGCTCTATATACATCATCTGAACTTACGTACCTGTTATGTGCTGACCTGTGTTCCCACAAAATTTACGTGTTGAAGTCCTAACGCCCCCTCCCCCATACCTAAGAATGTAACTGTATTTGGAGGCAGAGCCTTTAGAGAGGTAATTCAGTTAAAATGAGGTCATTAGGATGGGCCCTAATCCAATCTTACTGGTGCTCTTCCATAAAGAGGAGATTAGGACACAGAGGGCAGACCACTTGAGGACGCAGGGAGAAGATGCCATCTACAAGGCAAAGAAGGAGCCCTCTTTCCCTGCGGCAACTTTATTTGGACTTCCAGCTTCTAGAACTATGAGGAAATAAATGTTGTTTAAGTTACCCAGCCTGCGGTACTTCGTTATGGCAGCCCAAGTAGAGTAATACAGTGATTTTTTGGTCCACATTTTAGGGGTAAAACTAAGACACAGATATTAAGTAATTTGACCAAGAGCACACAGCTAGTAAGTGGTCAACTCAGGATCCCCCAGGGCTGTCCTCTTAGTCGGTCTGTATTGCCCCTCCTCCCCCAAGTACCTCAAAGACTTTAGATCATATTAGAGCAAAATTGGTTAATTCCCGTGGCGTGCTTGCTACATGCGTAGAATGTTCCCATCTTGGTAGAGAAGCTCCATGCGAGCAGGAAACATGCCTGTCTCTTCTTCATCTCACTCTTCCCAAAGTCTAGGATGGTGCCTGGCATGTTGTAGGAACTCAGTAGCTGAATTAATTAAATTAATTGTATTTTGTTTTTGTGAAAAATCACTAAACTAACATATTCATAAATCAGTTATAAAGTATCTTTGAAAATGTATTGTGATGGCTAAGATCTAACATTGTCTTTTCTGCTGATCTTGTCACCTTTATGTCCTGATGAATATTCTAACACTTGCTCTTCCACAGGTATTTTGTGAAGTAGCCTTTGTGATTCACATATTTAAAAAGGTCTGTTAAAAGATTATTTCCAAATATTGTATTTCTTGAAATCTTTGTTACCAATAAAAGCTGTCCTCTGCCTGGCCACGGCTGCTGCAGCGTGCTAACTGTTCTGTGAGGGCTGTGCCACCTACTCACTGAGCCCCAGGCACCTGCCTTCTGGATAGAACTTTACTTCATGGACTGTCTACCTCTAGATTATGAAACCGTTGGATTATCACGGTGCTCTTTCATTGCATAGTTGAGCTAGCTTGCATTTGAAATCACATGAAGGATGAATTCTAAGGTTTAGAGGCTTGTGTTTTTATGTAAAGCAAGTTAACCCAAAGTAGAAATCTACCTGGTCTAATACTCTGCCTTACTCTGGTGTTTTCTGTGCACATGAGTAAAATGCTTCGGTACAGAAAGTAGCCGCAGAAACTATTAGCTTAAGTGAATTGGTATATTCCCTTGAAGACCTGTGTGACTGCCCAATTCACGTCACCTTATGTGCCTCCTGGCACCAATCTGAGCACGTGTCCCAGGGCAGCAGCATCTCAGGCCTGGGGCCAGTCTGCATTTTGGGGGGACAGTGGCCCAATGCTCCACGGTCGAGGACAATTGTGATGCAGCCTTTTAACCCTTTTGACTTGCACCTGCTCTGCAAGGCAGGAGAAGCAAAGTAATTCTTAGGACTGCTCTCTCTTTACCCCAGTTTGAGGAAGAAAAGGAGTGAGAGGTACAAGCTACCTATGAAAGTCCTTTGGTGTCATTTTGGAGAGAAAAAAAGTATACAAATGAGTGAGTGCAGTTTCCATACCATCTAAACCTCCAGTTTGACTAAGTTAGAGGTTGAAGCAGAACTTGTAGGTGGGCAGCCATGTCTCGGGAAAGCTGAGGAGGAAGAAGGCCAGCCCTGCCTGTGCAGTGGTGTGTTTCCAGCTCTGGGGCCAATATGCTTTCTTCCCCTAGAATGTACCAGAATTCTGTGCATTTTAACTGTGTTAAAGCATTTTTACCTTAGGGCTTTTCAGACTTTTTTGCTCATCCACAGGAAGAAAGATGTTGCACATTACAGTTTAGAACTCACATCTGTGACTGAAGAAACAATGCTTACTGTAATTGTGTTTGATGCACTGAAATTTTTCTGTTTCATTCCCTTAAACCCAACACATACCTACAGGTTGGTTGCAACCCATTAAATTGACTTTTATGATCCACTAGTGAGTTTTGACTCACAGTGTGAAAAATTTTGCCTTAGATTTAAGGTATCAGCTAATTTTTCCCAGTTCATTCATCACAATCTGTTGTGGGAAATTGGTCTGCTGTTTTAAAAGACGAGAAGAATTGCAAGCAGAGAAAGGTGAAGACATGGGTTTCTGTGCAGTAGGGCCATTATGCTACCAGGCAGGGGGTAGGGAGGACCGTGAGTGCCCCAGGAATCTGGGCAGCGGTGGGGAGGTGGGGACACCGAGGGAGGGAAGGAGGGTGGCAGGGCTGGGCTGCAAGCTCTGGTCGTGGGGGCTGAGACGTGACGCGTCTTAGCGTTGGGACGGATCTTTGAATTCATTTAGCCCAACTTCCCACCCAATACGAGAATGCAGACGCTTTTTTGTCTGTGCCTTTGTACCTTATTTTTCTAACTGAGGTGCACATAGATTCTCTAAAAATGGCTTTTCAGAAGGACACATTCCACTATTCTTAATATCTTTTGTGTGGCCACTACTCCGACGTTTTTTAATGGATGAGAGAGATGGATTTTAGTACAACTTTCAGTAACTGCACAGCGTTGCTGCCAACATTTTATTTTTCTGGTGGTGACTATAGTTTGTAACCACGGTCGAGCTGGGCGCTGGCGTTGCCGCCAGCGCACACTGAGCCTTGCTGTGTCTCCGCAGGCCTCGGCAAGACGCGCAGGAAGACGAGCGCGCGGGACGCGTCCCCCACGCCCAGCACGGACGCCGAGTACCCGGCCAACGGCAGCGGCGCCGACCGCATCTACGACCTCAACATCCCGGCCTTCGTCAAGTTCGCCTACGTGGCGGAGCGGGAGGATGAGCTGTCCCTGGTGAAGGGGTCTCGCGTCACCGTCATGGAGAAGTGCAGCGACGGCTGGTGGCGGGGCAGCTACAACGGGCAGATCGGCTGGTTTCCCTCCAACTACGTCCTGGAGGAGGCGGACGAGGCGGCCGCGGAGTCCCCGAGCTTCCTGAGCCTGCGCAAGGGCGCCTCGCTCAGCA
Organism: Lepilemur ruficaudatus; assembly: GCA_963574885.1. Taxonomy (NCBI): domain Eukaryota; kingdom Metazoa; phylum Chordata; class Mammalia; order Primates; family Lepilemuridae; genus Lepilemur; species Lepilemur ruficaudatus. The sequence goes on from CAUYRT010096841.1 coordinate 22,112, forward strand.
ACGGCCAGGGCGCGCGCGTGCTGCACGTGGTGCAGACGCTGTACCCCTTTAGCTCCGTCACCGAGGAGGAGCTCAACTTCGAGAAGGGAGAGACCATGGAGGTGATCGAGAAACCCGAGAATGACCCCGAGTGGTGGAAGTGCAAAAACGCCCGGGGCCAGGTCGGCCTCGTCCCCAAAAACTACGTGATGGTCCTCAGTGATGGGCCGGCCCTGCACCCTGCCCACGTCCCACAGATAAGCTACACCGGGCCGTCGTCCAGCGGGCGCTTCGCGGGCAGAGAGTGGTACTACGGGAACGTGACGCGGCACCAAGCTGAGTGCGCCCTCAACGAGCGGGGCGTCGAGGGCGACTTCCTCATTAGGGACAGCGAGTCCTCGGTAAGTGCGCTCCGCCTGCGGGCCCTGCCCGGCGGGAACCGTGAGTGTGTCTTTGTTGCACGCTGTGACTGTGTGTGCCGTGCCCCTTGTGGAATACACTCGAAACGGCAGGAGAACGTAGATGTACACGGTGTAGGACTGGTTGCTACCCTGTAATTGCCTTATATCTGCTCACCGTGGCCACTTGTTCTCCTGGAGATGGGAGTTTAGGTAAAATGTTTTTAGCTCGTGAAGGTAGTTGTGCCTCTTTCCTAAGATTCCCCCCCTCTCTGTTTTACAGACTCAAGGCTCATTTTCTCTCCTGGTTCCCCACTGTGTGTGTGGAAGGCCCTGGTGCCTTGCTTTTGTTTCTGCTCTGTGCAGAGGCACGCACAGTGTTCTCCGGAGACAGGCGCCTGGTTTCTGACGTGGCCTTTGTTGGTTGGTTTGTTTTTCTTTGTAAACCATATAATCCCAAGGTCATCTCCATCACAGGCAGCGCCACTGAGATCATCTCTGAAAAGCTTTTAAAGCACTTAAGGGCTGAATTGAAAAGAGGAGGAGGATTCTTGAGAGAGACGAATTTTGTGTGTGTGCAGTGAATCGGAGGCGTGAGGCCACTGACTTGCGACAGCAGAGCCACTTCCAGCAGTGGTCATCTGACCACTGGGGGTTTGGTTCTGGGAGTGTGGCCAAGCCTGGGAGAACTGGGCCCACACCACAGGAGGCAGCCTTTCTGTGTGTTATGGAAACACAACTCATTTCGTAGACAACGTTTCAAATACATCTTCTATGGTAGTGAGAGCCCCGAAGCAAGACTTTTGAAGACAGAGTCAGTGTACTTGAATTTCGTTGGTGCTAATAGGCTTCACTTTCATTTTTTAAATGGAAACTATAAGACAGTATGTACTATATACTGTGATTGTTTTCCTCTGAAAAGGACACAGTGAGTGCACATTCCGGATTCCTATTGACTGATCCGGGAAGAATTCAAAGCCCTTGAGGGAGGCCACTGTGATCTGCTCTTCTCTGAGGCAGAAAGAGCATCGTGGTGGTGGACACAGGACCTCTTTACGATGTCAGCAGCTTCTCAGAGTCGGTGGCAGCTTTAGATGTGCTGGGGCAGGCATGCCGGCCTGACGGTTAACCACATCTGAAATCTGAGCTCTGAGATTTTCTTATCAAGCTGCCAGAGTTTATCATTCCTGGCAAGACATCACATTAAATTGTTCTCACTCGATATACGCTCTGTGCATAGCTTCCTTTAGATCTTGTTTGAAGCTTTAAGAGAATTAGGACAGCAGCACTTTTTTTTTTACGTTGAGCAGAAACTTAGAGAAAGCACTGGAAAATCAATTATAATATCAAATGCTTAGTCCAGCATGTGTAAGTGATAAGTATAATGCAGTGAAAAAGTGTAACCGTGGTTTCAAGGTTTTGAGTTTGGAGAGACTTCTAAGAAGGGAGCAGAACTAAAGAAACCCCACAATGTAGAGACATTGGCCCCCTTCATTGTTCTTTCTGTCTAGACGTGGGCAGAAGAGGAAAGACCTTGGAAAAGGGGAGGTGAGAAAGGTGTCCCCTGAGGTTGCTGGCTTTAGGGAGGACCTATGGCTTTTCTGTGGAACATGTAAAGGTGGTTGTCACTATCTGAACTTGGGGACCAAATCCTTTTGGGTAGGGAAGGATACATGCATTATCTAGGTTCCATCTCAGAACTTAAATACATCCCACTGTCTCCTTTGTTTTGAATTATCAGAGAATAATTTTTCTAAAATTATTATCTAAATAAAGCACTAATTGTTTTTATTTTCTTTTAACCATCTTTATAGGAGCCCTTCCACATTTTTTTGCATTCTGCCTTATTGGAAAACCAAGGAACAACATGTTCATCGTGTGCTGGGGTCTTTAATTCCAGGGTTTGGGGATAGAAAGGGCTCCACTGGGACTCACATGGGCTCTGCACACATAGTGGTGCCATCTTGATCGGCGGCTCCTTGTGGCCTGAGGCTGTGCAGGGCTCCTGTGCTGATGGAATGCACCACGTTTAGCTGTTAGTATGCGTGGCTTGTGCTGAGCTGATGCTGCTCTAAGGAGTGTTGCTGCTTTTTCCCGACAGCAGAACTAGGCCAGGTTTGCTGCATTTCCTATTCAAACAGGGTCTCTTCTGTCACTGCAAGTGCTGCGGATCTGTCCTGGTGGACAAGTGGACAGATCTCTTGCTTATTCTTTTTCCACCATCTACTCCCTCCCTCTTGTCCTTTTTCCTGTTCATTTTGGCATCTCTTAGGTTAGAGTCTGGCTTCACAGCCGCCACCCGGCCACCAAGAGCCCTTAGGTTCCCAATCTGACATAATCGCATGTTGTGGTGGGCCAGGACAGCAGAAAGGTGTCTGAGGAGTTCAGCCTCCCTCCAGGACTCAGAGGCAGATATCTTCATTTAATTTCCTTTTCCTCTCTTGCAGTCTTTGGACCTGGGACTTATAATTGAGGTTACCACAGGAAGGCTGACTTCTGAATAAGCACAACAGTTTTTTCAAGATGTGTATCAACTTTTTAAATATCCTGAATGATTCCAGTATAAATGAGCTAGACCTTTGTTTGAGGATATTGAGAGGTGCATATTCCAGGGAAAACAAACAAAGACGTTGTCATATCCTACACTGTCCAGTGTCATTGAAGCACTGGGTATCTCAGAAGTGTCTGTGGGCTGTATGTTGGATTAATCCATGAATGGACAGAGGAACCTGTGGGGCTGTCTTTCTGTCCTGTCCTGACCTCCGAACCTACTGTTTGTTCTTTCTTCCATCTTGTCTTCTTGCTTTGCTCCTCTCTCATCTACACTTGTCATTTATCTTTGGCAGCTAAAGGTGATACATATTGTTTTTCTTTCTTCATATTTCACATTCATACCTCTACCTGTGAGCCATACTTTATTAAATCTAGAAAATTCAGAAATATGTGTGCTTATCATAAATCTTTATATGAATATATTTTGTCTACATTGATTCTATGGATATGGCTAGAAAGCCGTACTTACAGTTTACAGACATCCTTAGCTAGATTTCTGGTAAGCTGTGCAAGTTGTCAGTATTTTATTTTCTCAATAGCTATGTTCCCCTTGCTTGTAAAGGTTGTTCAGAAAGTGACAGATCACAACTAGGATGAGGTCTGAAAAGATGCAGAGCTGGCCAGAGTGACTTTGCAGGACAGCGTCAGCCAAAGGCTCAGGAGGCCACTTTTTTCTGAAAGACTTTAGATACCAATGAGATCACATTTTCCCTCGTATTTGTTATATCCCACAGTTGTATTTAGATGCTAATTTTTTTTTGTCATACAACAGATTTGTTTCCGACAGAGAAAAACTCTCATGTGAAGGATAATTTAATGCACATATTGGCCACACTGAAATTAGACAAGTGTTTCATTCCTCTTGTTTTTTTAATTTAATGAAATTATTTGATCAGTAAATAAAAGGATTAGAAGAGTTCATTTCTGTATTTTTAAAATTATAGTGTTTCTTATAGAAGTCATAATTTCTAACCAAAACTCTGTTTTCAGGCAGTATCATCATTCCATCCAGGGGTGGGGAACCCTCCAGGTCCCCAAGTGCAGCCCCTCGACTGAATCCAAACTTC
>CAUYRT010096845.1:0-23284 GCA_963574885.1 Lepilemur ruficaudatus
GATATGTCAGGGCATTTTACGTGGTTTTAAAATATTCTCTTTATTCAGCTGTGTTTATAAGAAGATATACCACAAACATAAAACAACACCCAAATTTTAAAAAATCAAGGAACAGGTGAAAAGTGAATTAATAAAAAAAAGTTCACTGGTTGAAGAATTAAGATACAGTACACTCACGTGTAATTAAACCTAGACCTATTAAAAATATAAGGACTATAGGCCTGAGCTAGAGTGAGACCCCATCTCTACAAAAAATAGAAAAATTAGCTGGGCATGGTGGTGCACGCCTGTAGTCCAGCTACTAGGGAGGCTGAGGCAGGAGGATTGCCTGAGCCCAGGAGTTTGAGGTTGCTGTGAGCTATGATGACACCATGGCATTCTAGCCTGGGCAACAGAGCGAGACTCTATCTCAAAAACAAACAAAAAAAAAAAAAAACAAAAAAAAAAAAAGAAGGAATATGAGCAAAAGAAAATAATGGATTCTTTTGAAACAGCCACCATCTTATGCACAGTGGCATAAATACCCAGGTTTTGTCACCTCAACGGTGGGGATATGGAATCTACCTGAATGCAGTTCCCACAAAATGTCACTGAAACCATTAGCAGGTTTAGCCACCTTATTCTATCCTGTATTGGTAACTACTAGTGCTTCTAAAAATTTTATTTAACATTTTTGAATTTAGGAAAGACGAATTACCACTTCTCCTATCTGGATTAAATATAAAAGGCCCAATCTGTCCCCTCGTCTCCCAGGGCATTTCTGTTTGAATTTCTTATTCCTGTTCTACGGAGTGGCATCGACATCGCATGTACCTTCCCTTCTCCCTGGGCCCTTGTCTTCAAACAGCCTGGGCCTTGATGGTGGCAGAGCAGGGAGGGTCCTGTGACCAGGGACATGGTCGGCTGCCAAGGACGGTTACTGACAGCTCTCCGTTGATTGACCATTGAGCGGCCATCGTGTGTCAAGCCCACTGGGCATTTCATAAACACTTGCCCTAATGTCCACAACGTCCCTGCCAGTTAGGAATTCCTGTAAACCCACCAGACGGATGAGGAAACAGATGCCCCCAGAGACTGAGTAACTTGCCTGAGAGCATGTGGCCAGTCAGTGGCAGGGCCGAGCGGCCCAGCCCTCGTGACCCATACACTTTCTACTTTGCACTTGACAGACACTTGCAAGGAAGGAGGCAGATGGGAATGCTGCTCAGGGACTAAGGATGTCCCCGCCCCCGGGGCCCACCCACACTGGGCAATCTCTCTGGACAATGCAGGCTGATTTTCTCAACCTCTCTGAGGAAGCAGCTTCAGCTGTTGAACATGCTTGAGCCCATCCCAGGAGTTTCTCCTCCCTAAGCTGCTTCCCTTACCCCTCGAGAGGGGACCCTGCGAGAGGGGAGGTGCCATTTTCTGGCCAACAAGCCTGGCAAAAGGAGGCTTTGGGTACCACATTGAACTTGGGCACGGGTTGTCACGGTTCGGTGCATGTGGATTTAAGGTCAGGCCGGGTGAAGCCACCATTCTGTTCGTGGCCCTGTGTTGTTGGTGCTGATGCCTCTGGGAACACACATGGCAACTGTTCCAGGGAGGACAGAAGCAGATGTGATGCTTACCTTTCTAAGGTGGGGCAGGCAGGGGGTTCTTACTGCAATTAGAACCACCTCATTTCAAATCATTCTAGGCCAAGTGCCTAAGTCGGGGTGCCCAGCTGGGTGCAGAGAGCCCTCCCTAGCCTGTGCCTGGCACCTCTGACCTCTACCCCCACCACGCTCATCACTTATGGGGCTCTTCACAGAGGACAACTTCTGTCTTCCAGTTTTGGTGAGTGATGGGGGACCCTCCTCGTAGCCCCCCAGCTGTGCACGGACAAATCTGGAAGCAGGCGGGGACGCCAGGCGAGACCAGGCTCAGCAGCTGAGCCCTAGGCTGGCAGTAGAATGCCAGGCACAGACTCCCTGGTCTCCTTCCCAAGTTGTGCATTTCCATTCTCCCTGCTACTCTTTATCCCGATGCAGTGGAAATGCTCTCTTTTTACAGCAGATCTCTCCTCTCTCTTTCCTCTCATCCAACTGAACAACCCTGTTGCTCTTTCTACACTCAGCTTGCAGGAAATTGTTCGTGGCCTCAGGAGTGCAGTGCAGGGGGGATCGTTCTGCGGGCAAGACCGCTCAGTAGCATGCCTCCCATGGCCCACTCGATGCCCGCTTCTTCCTCTCCTCCTTCTCCTCATTCCCAAACATACTTTGGCATCTAAGCTCTGGTTCACTCCAAATTAGGTAAAGGCTGAAAGACTCGAGGAAACAGGGACATGGCTGTGTTGCTATAGGCAACAACTTGAGCTACTTTTTTCTAACTAGGAAGTTGAAATAACCTTTGACTATGACTACAGGGGAGAGTGCAGCTGCGGTTCAGTTGTGGACGCAGCAGCAAGAGAAAGTCACCTGCTTGGCAGTACGTGATTTTCCCCAGGACCTATGGGGACTGTAACTCCACCCTCCTAAGGGCACTTATCATCTCCTGTAAATGTTCATTCAAAATACGTACATGGGTTGGGGTCCCTGGTTAAGCCAGCTGCCAAGATAGAGCCTAGAAGGCACAGTCAGCTTGCTAAACCCCCAAAACCCCTAAAAAAGCTTAACACTTCAGTGAATGTCCGTGTCCACTTGAATGCGGACTCAAAGAGGGCCGGCTCATTTCTCTTTTCTCTGTGCTACCCGGAACGAAATTCAGCAGGCATTTATCAGACATGCATTCCTAACCTGCAAAAGTGCAGCAGAATTTTCAAGAAATGCTGGGATAGAAACTTGGGTTGTTGGAATTCCTAGCCATAGAGAACCTTACTTTCCTACAGATTCTTTTCACATATGGCTGAGATGTTTCTGGTCCCCATGGGACAGTGGATGGTCAGTGTTTCCCAGCGTCCTTCTCCCCTGGTGGTCTAGTACGTAGAAATGTGAAAAAGTTTCCTGCAGGAGTTGGCCCTGGGCCCATGGAGGAAGGGTGATGAAATCTTTAGCCAGGAGATGAAGCCTAAGGACGCTGCTACTAGATTTAAAAGCGCCCTCAAGGGTAGTGGGCACTTCTGGCCTGTTCTGCTAGGGAATGAGGAGAAGCGAGTTCCTGGATCAATGCTATTAAGGATGTTATTTGTACACTGTCTCTGGGACAAGGGACTCATCAAAGCATCATTTCTGGACCCCTCAGCTCCTTGCTTCTTAGTAAGGAAAAACTCTGGGTGCAAAAAATGTGCAAAAAAGTGGGGACACCAAGAAATGGGTGCTGCTGACCGTCCCTAGAAGCAGGGGATGAGAACAGGAGTGGTGGGCAGAGACAAGGCCACGGACAAACAGATCATCTCTTTCGGAATTGGGAACGCCTTCTGTGCAGAAGGAGCCCAGAGGTTAGAGAGTGTGCAGACGCCGGGATCACTCACCCACTGCTGGAAGGAAGCCACCTCGGGGGGAAAATGCAGCGGCCATTCTGACTCTGCGCCAGCAGCACTAGGCAATTGTGTTTTTAGGAAGGGAAGTGAAGAATAACTTATCCAGCTGAAACTGTGAAGACCTGTGGCTTTAGAGGAGCCCCTGCCCAGACATGCACAGAGCCGCGGTGGGCATGCAATCCATGCAACACAGGCGCGTGCAGGTCTGCAGCATACGGTTACACACGCACCATACACCGAACACGGAGGCGAACACCAGGCAGGTGGCACGTGCACCTGTGTATGCACCTGTGCACACACCTATGCTCACAGGTGTATACACCTGTGCACACGTTCACGTGCACGTGTACACCACAGGCACTCACAGAAGCATCTCATGCAAGGTGCATAAGCCACCGCATAATTGGCTGTAGAGTTTTATATCAGCTCCTACGATGCCAATCTTTGATACTAATACTACAAATACTAATACAAACTTAAAGCATTTACCTTAAAATACATATATAAAAACGGAATTCTCCCCATGAAAAAGCCATCCATTTGTGTCGGTGGAAACGGCCTCTCCACTGTTTCTGGGGGTGCCACAAGAAGTAGGAGCACTGGCCCCACTCTGTCCCAGGGCATTGGAATCTCTGGGACTAGGGCTTAGGAAACCACTTTAGCAAAGTCTGCATGATTCTTATCGGGGGATTTCAGAGCATTCCCTGCCACTTGCTTCTGACTCCTCCAATAACCTCACCCTGGAATACGTGGCTAAAAAAAGAGAAACCTGTGTTTATCTGGCAGAGGGAGCAACTGGACTCGTTGAGGTTGTATTGCTCAGGCTGGCCCCAGGCAGGCAGGCAGCTGAGAGGTGAGTGTTTCTGGGAATGAGGCTTCTGTCACGCAGGGGGCTGCATTTGGAGGATTGGATTTCATGCTCTTATCACGGGCAGAACCAGTTTTGATCTGTGTCTGGTAGCAGGAGGCATCTTAGGGTCCTGAACCTCCATGGCGGGCCCAATGCCAGATCCTGCCAACATATATAGTGTTTGACCGGTGGCTCTGCCTGCCTCTGGCACCTCACAGGCTGACAAGCTCCCCATCTCCCACAACTTCCTGGGAAGTGCTCAGGAGCTCCAAGACATTGACCACAGAGCGGGAGCTGGCCTGTTGGGCACCACAGCTCCCCGACTCCCAGGGAAACAGAGAAACTACCTCTCTGAGTTGACTTTAAAAAGAAGCCAATAATAACAGCTACCTTTACTGAGTACGTACTATGAGCCAATCACTATAATAAATGTACTTTGCATACACTGTCATAAATGAGATACCCACTTACCCACCCTCAACTGCAAAATAAATGTAATGATCCCTACCTGGCAGACTATTGTTGGAAATTAAATAAGGTAGTAAGTACAGAGCTAAGCCTGGGCTGCAAATAGCATCATAATGATGAAAATAATACTAAGAGCTGTACCCTGTTAAGCACGTGCACTATAAACAGTGTGTGAAGAGCTTTATGCATTTTTTCCCAATTAATCATTTACTCTTATCTCCCTTTTATGGATGAGGAAACTGAGGCTTAGAGAAGCTGCCCAAGTCACGAAGGACTAATCAGGGACCTCCCCAAAACACACTCCTGCTGGAGCAAGATGCATCTCGCTGTGCAGGTGTCTTTGCAATTCCTGGGACACATGGAAATGAAGGGACAGTGACATCAAACCTGGACAGACCTGCTGAGCACCAACCAGCCCACATTCCTTCTTGGTGGTCCTTCTCGTCATGTCCTACAGATATGATAACTATTCAAGAAAGCTATGATCAAGGGCTAGCAGACAATGAGATCCAAAGCTGTGTCATTACCCAGGAAACCTCCACCAAGTATGTGACCACTGGACCGTGATCACTCATGAATGCTAATGGTTGACTCCTTTACATCTTTAATATGCAGAATTATGAATGCCCCAGAACCTTCCAGCACCATCCAGGACAGAGAACCCATCAGAATTTCCCCACTACTTTTGCTGCAGATCAGAAGATGGGATGAGTTTTGTATTGGATGCTCCACCTCCATTTCCCAGTGTAATCTGCTCTGATGTTAAGGCCGGGCTTTCTGTCCTTGTTGACAGTCTGTCTTTTCCCATCGGGCATGGGGGTGCAGATGCACCACATTCCTGGTGCGAGTGAGAGGGGCCGCGGCACCGTGTAGACTGGTCCTCCAGCCCTGTGAGTGAGCATAGGTGCCTCCGAGCCCTGCTCCTGCCTCTCCCCCACCTCTTACAATTGTGCCTACCAGTTTTAAAGGAATGTCTGAGAGAACACGGTAACAATCAAGTCTGACTGGGCTTTCTTTAGCTTTAAAAGTGTCTTATTAAAACTTTGCTGACTTTACCATGATCGCCACGTTTAATGAGAGGCCTCAAAGAATTTGAAAGCAAAAGATGAAGAGAGGAAAAAAGCCACAAGCTGTAATCACCATAATTATACAATCCCACGACGAGCTGAAAGCAGCCCTGGTGAAGCCCAGAGAAGAGGGAATGTCATCTGCACTCGGGTTGGTTCCTAGGACAGCTGGAAAGCATGTGACATGAGGCCCTTCCCTTCCCCTGGGTGGGGTTGAGGATGAGTCCCCCTGGCAGGGCTCAGAGGAGAGGAGCCCAGGAGGACAGTTTCTCCTCGGTCTGAGGTCTCTGGGGGTGTGCTCTGCTCTTGGCCAGGCTGAGACGATTTTGGTGTCAGCCTGTCCACCTAGAATCTGCAACTGGCATTGGGTACAAGGCAAGTGGCTTTACTGTCTTTTTTTGCTTTCAACAAAAGATGCTTTCTGGATGGGAACTATGACAGGCTAAGCTTTCTCCAACCCAGGGCCTGGGCACCCCAAGAACATGGCCACTCCTAGCTGTGCTCAGCCTCTGCGCTACAGCCGCCAGCCTCCTGTGCCAACAGGCACCTGTGTCCTCCACTCACTGACCTCCTTTTACGCATTCAGGGGAGACAGCCCTATTGCCCAAAGCTCAGCTGCTGCAGCAGCAAATGACAAAAACAAACAAACAAAAAAACCCAAAAACCAAAAACAAAACTACAAAAAAAAAAAGTCTAACCTAAACCAAACCAAACCAAACAAACACTAGCAACAACAATAAAAAACCAGGCAAGAATGACGCGTGAAGGGCAGTAATTCCACTTCTTGACAGTTGCCCTAGCTCTGAGGGTGCCATGATCTGGCATTTTCTCCCTCAAGGCAGGGTCTAATCTGAATCCTTTGGATTCCTCTCCTCCGATCTCAGCAAACTCCCTTCAAATAATCCATTTTCCTTTTCCACGACTCATTTGTAAAGCACAGAATGGAATGCAGCAAGATCCATTTAAGAACTATTTAATGCGGCATGGCATCCCAGTTGCAAGAGGCCAGGGGATCCAGTGCAGAAAGCTACTCTACAATGTCCCTGGCCATTCAGCTTCTACACAGTTACCCAGGGAGCTCGTTGCTCCTTGTGGTGACATAGTCCATTGTTGGGTAGTGGCTACTGTTAGAATATTTTTAGTAGAGTGACATTCCCCATATTTTCTAGCCATTTGTTCTAGTTCTGCCCTCTTGAGAAATCCAGAAGTGTCCACTCACTCTGGAAGACAAACGCAAACAGATTTCACGATGGCCATCCAGTCCGCTGGGGACTGGCCATCTTCACTCCAGTTTCTTCTGACATGGCTTCCAGAGTCCTTTTCTCTCCCTAGTCATTTTCTTCTGAATTTTCCTGATAAAATGTGGGAGCTTAGGACCAAGACGTACTCTAGAGCAACACAAAACCTTTCTTCTCTGACCAGTCCACTTTTGTTATCATAGCCTAAAACTGCCTGTTTTTAAGTGTCTGCATCCTGCTGTTGCTTATATTAAGCTTGCAGTCAACTACAAGCCTGGAATCTTTTTCACTTTGAATTACAGTAAAGGCAATGAATGCAATCGTATAGTTGTGAAAAGTGAATTGTTTTTAAAAACATGACTATTATCTGGTGAAATTTTATGTAATTGTTTTTGACCCCTCAGTCCAGCGGAAAGAGATGATTTTCAAATACAATTCCATTATCTGCCAAATGAGCAATACCTTCCAGGTTTGGCTCTTTGAATATGGTTGGCATGTTTGTCTCTTCATCCAAGTCATCAAAAAGGATGTTGGATGGGCCGTGGCTGGACCGTTCTGGCCCACGACCAGAGACTGCCTTTCTAGCTGACGTAGAAGGATTAATTCCCCCCTCACCAGCCACTGAGACACTGGATATACTCACTTTGCCTATATATGGCCAAACAGAGGGAAGTGGAGGGGGCAGGAGAGAACATTATTTTCAACTGTATTGCAGTACTAACAGGTCACAAACAAATGTCACCTAGAGCAGGGGATGTAGTGATTACGGTTACCATCTGACACTAAGCCAGACAGCACGGAGGCATGGACAGTTCTTGCCAAATATAATATCACAGCAACGAGGCCCAGTCCCACTTGGGGCCAAGGTGCTGTTGCTCAGGCGGACAGGATTTGACCATGACCACGGAGCGTGGAAGAACCACTGCTCTGTGGGGCCTGCCACTGCCGGGATGGCTACAGACTCCCACCCCGTCTCACCTTCCCACCCAGTGGGGAGCCACCGAGCACACACGAAGGGTCTTTTTCTCACTGGCCATCGGACAAACATCACAAAACTGAAAGTGCCACTGCTCTGAGCTCTCCCGCGCTCCCCTGCAGCGTTCCATGCTGCCTGCTGTTTAGAGCAGCGTCTTACGGATTGTTTCTGCCCATGCAGCTGCCCTCCGTCCACAATGCCGTGCCTTCCTGACTCGGCAGGACCCAGGGTGACTCATTAGCTACTTTAAAGACGGGAAGCGTTCCTAGTTGCTTCACCAGGAGCTTGTTTGGGGGGGAGCTCCACAGGGGTCTTACTTCTCCGCCTTTGAGTTCCTTAGACCTTAAGTTCTATGACTTCCCCTTGAACTCTGCAGTTCAGACAACAGGCAGAGTTGGGTCTCCTCTCCTTGACCTTGACATTGGCAGCATTGTCCCCTTCCTAGGCGCCTGCCATTGGACACTTCTCCCTCCGGCCCCTTCTGCTGTGGTGTCCAGGGAATGAGGTGGGTTCCGTTCTCTGCAGAGGTGGGCATCCTGTCTGTCCCTTGGCACAAGTGACACAGAGCAGGCTGAAACCCCACAACCCCATCAGCCACGTCTACAGTGACAACACCTTTCTGGAAGGATGTCTCTCCTGTGTGGGGTGGGAGGAAGGCAACGCCAAGGCACAGGGCTGCAGGCCACCTCCCGAAATAGATCCCACCTGGCACACACTCACGGTTGCCCCAGCCTGCCTTGCTGCACACTGGCAGGGTAGGCCATTTGGATTGGAATCGGTGGCTGTAAACACACAGCTGTGCCTTTCTGCCTCGGTGAAGTTTGATTTTCACTTGACTGCCTGGCACACTGGGGTCTGGGGAAGGCAGGACAGGGCCTGGGAGGGGGTGAAGGAGGCTGGCAGGGGAGGCGGGGAGCAGCTGCCCCCGCAGAGCCCCGCTCGCCCCATGTCTCCGGAGGCTGAATCACCATCGCTGGGCTTTTTCTCTGAGTGGGCGCTCGGTGGGGAGGGCCTTTTGGCTGCTTCCGGCTGACAGGTTGAACCATCAGCTGCAACAGCTGGGGTTTCCTCCTTCCAATAGAAATGGAAGGGTCTGGGGCCTAGTGTTTAAAAAATGACAACCAACCTCTGGCCCTTTTTGATAAATAAAAATCTCACCCCTCCCCAGAGTTTTGGAAAGATCCCCCCATCCTCGCCACGGAGAACCACTTTGTCACTGTGTCTTCTCTGTATCCCACCAGCCAGGCTGATTCTGTTGTTTTACATTTTATAGTTTGTTTGTAAGAGTAGATTTTTACATTTTTGTTTTCCAGATACAAAACTAGAATAGTAAATACGCTTTTTCTAATTTCACATGGAGCCAAGGTGAAGAGAGAAGGACAGAGACCAGAAGAGACTTAACCTGGTCTTAACCATGGACTGCAACCAGGATAACACTGTTTTTCGTACCCTTTTTTCCCATCTCTAAAAGAGGACAGTGCGGAGCTGGCCCAGGGTTCCCTAGGGAACCAGAAAGTCTGGGGCCAGGTGACAGCCGCGTGATGCTGAGATTCTCGAGTGCTCACCTTTCATTTCTTCCTGTGCCCACCGGCCCCTGGGGCCCCACAATGCAGGTGATGACGTGGCAGCACCAACCTGGTGCCCACCCTTCTTCCCAGCTGACTTGGTCAAGCCCCCTCCCTACACACACAGCTGGGCATCCAGACGGCAGCACAGGGGCTGCAGAACCGTCCAGGCCACAGGGTGGAGGTCCCTCTCCCTGTTCTTGGTGAGTGCCCCATGCCCGCAGCTGCTCCCAGTGTAGGATATGAGTGAGCCCTGAACAACTGAGGGGCCTGCCGTGAAGGTGTAGAGAGCCCGGGGCACTCAGTTCTCCGGCCAGCACCTGTCTAGGGTTTGTAAATATACCCAACTCAACTGGTTTATTTCCCAGCCCCAAAGGCTGGCAGACACTTCCAAATCAGGTAGCCAATTGGGCAGAAGGCAGCTCCTCTCTGATTTTAAAGGATGATCCACAGAACTCAGCAGGCTCAGGATAGAGAGAAGTACTGACCCATAGAACACTTCCACCTAGAAGGGACCATAGACATGATCTAGTCCATGTCATTATACAGAGGAGGAAGCCAGGGCCCAGAGAGGGCCAACGATTTGCCTGAGGTCACACAGCTAGCAAGCTGAGGCTGGAAGTAGGAGCCACTCTGCGTGGGGGCTGCTGGGTGTTTGGGAGTCCCAGGAGATGTCCTTGCTGCTCAAGAGAGGCAGACTGTCCTGCTTTCCCTCCCGAATACTAGTACGGAAGTCTCCCTCCATCTCCAGCTGGGGCCAGGGTTTCACTACCCCTGGATCTCAGCGCTCTGAGATGGGAGAGGCTGGCACTACTGTCTGTGACCCAGTGGTCCTAAAGGGCTCTAAGGACTGTCTGTAATCAAAATTAACCCTTGTAAGTTGCTGGAGGCCTGGAAAGATATTTTTAGCTGAGGTCAAAGCCCTCTGGGGATCTGCGGACTCTGGGTAGTAGGAACTCATCCCAGCAGGTGCATGGCTGTCCATGGAGGAGGAGAAAACAACCCCCAGGGAAGGAGCTCTGTCGCTGGATTGGCCTGGTTATCTGTCCCCTTCCTCCCCTGCCAGGAGCCTCAGTCCTCCACTTCTGGTCAGCACCCGGGCTGGAGCTGGGGCTTCTTCCTGCAGGGCTGTCTGGAAGGGGGAGGGGAGCTGCTGACTTCTTGGCTCTCTTTAGCTTTTCCTTGGCTTCTGGCTGGGGAGAGAGGGAGAGGGCGAGGGAGGGTGGGTGGCAGCTGGCTCGCAGAGCTTCCCGCTCTCCATCTGACTTGCCTGCTGCATTCCTTGGCAGGCAGGACAGGAAAGCCTGCCACTGAGATGCACTCATCATGTGCCGAGGCTCCCTCAGCTTCCGGCCCTCCCTGCCACGATTCCAAGGAGGACCTCGGCACAGCTGAAGTCCGATGTTCTCTTAGGAGGTGGATGAACGCCTGGTCCTCACCTCCCCTCTCCTCTGTGGCCTCCAGGGCTTGCTCGGGCACCAGCAACCCCGTTTCCCACCTTAGGAGCCCAGGCTGGAGCTGGCGAGGCTGTCGGGAGGCAGCTGAGGAGAGGTGCCCAGGGAGTCTGACGCTAGCCTCACTTGTGGCTGCCATTTCTCCTGACAGATGTGCCATCACCCTCTATGGCTTCGTCTGCGGAACTGTACACAAGGAGCAGAGGACTTCCTCCAGCTTCTCCTGCCACCATCCCCAAAGGGAAAGTCACATTGCTGCTATTGTGGCTTGGCCAAGGCCTTGGCTTCCCCTCGCCCTCCCTCCCACGTGTCTTCCTGGTCCTCGACGTCAGAGTCAGGCCCTGCGGGGGCCCTCACCCCTTTGGGGGAGACCCTGTTGAATCTGAAGGAATGAGCACACCTAAAATAGCAGGGGACAAGCCTCTCAGCCCATTGTCATCTGTCAACCACAAAACCAGGAAGATGGCAGAGACTGGCAGCCTGGCCACAAGCACCAGGAAACAGCCTTTAGTTAGAGAAACCGCCTCCTTTCCCTGATCAGTAACATCTGGGACTTTCTACGAAAGCATCGGAAGAAGAGGTGGAACCAACAATGACTAGCCAGATGTTTCCTACTGCGGTTTTCCTATTTTACAGCCACCGTGAAAGGCAGCTTCCCAGTGAGCAGGATTGCCAAGAAACAGGCTCCAGCTCCTTTGGCCCATGGCCATGTCTGGAGGCCCCCTGGAGAAGCTGCTATGTGTTACAGCTCCTCTGAAATTGAGGATCCTTGGACAAGGGCCACCATGTACAGTGGTGTGGGTTATTCACTGCACAAGGGTGGCTCAGGGTCACGTCGGGGCTGAAATCCAGCCTATGTTTCCCTTGGCCAGCTGGGCATCTGTGGGGCTGGGCCCACCAGAGGGAGTCCTGTTTTCTGTTTTGAATAAAGGCACATTATGGGCTAGTTGTGCTCTGCCATGGACTTTATTTAGTCATATTTGGTTCTGAACCTGGGCCTTCCCTGTCAAATAAGCAGGGCTTTAGCTCTGTGGTTCCGGTTTGCCAAACAATGTGCCACTTGGCACGGCATTTCCAGACATTTGCTTTTATATTCAAGTCCTGGGTGACTTAGAATGCAACTTCCATTGGAAGGAGAAGCTCACACAGCACTGCTGCTATTGATCAGGGAGTGCCAGGTCCCTTCTGCACCCAAACTAGGATGGGCCTAGGAGCTTCCCTGAGCCACAGTAGACTACTCATTAGGATCTCGTGTAAAAGGGGGCATCTTTGGCTATCAACAGACAATCCCTCCATGTCAAAGCACACCTTGAGAATTGGAAAAAACAACTGCTTTCTCCAAATGCTCCTCCTTTACCAAGATAAGAAAGTGAGCTGCCTAGCTTCACTTTCCTTTTTTCTGTTATTAGCCCCAAGATGTGGGTGGTCTTCTTATCCATCTCTCCCAGCAATGTGGGAATGCTATTGAACTAGCCCTTCCTTTAATTTATGGCCTGCAGTATGTAGCCGATGAAGCATTCATGTAGATCTTCTCTTCGAGAAAGTGTTTACTTTATGTATATAATATTCAGAGACCAGGTATCAAATTGAAAGGCATGCTGGTTGGTTGGTTAGCTCTGTTTGATTAGAACACTGGGCTGTTGAGACCAAATTCTTGGGTTCCAGCCTATGTAATCTGAGAGCCAGTACTGTCCTACAGCCACAGGCCGCATCCCCAAACTTAGCCACATCTTGTGGGGATGTGGTTTTACCCCAAGAGCACAAGGAGCAGGGACAGATCAGTGGAAATTCATCTGTAGCACTGGAACCAAAAATTCTCAATGCAACCACCCATGAAAGTCTCCTGTTCATAAAGGAGCAGCAGGGAATTTAGGTATTTTTTAAAAGTTTGGGCCTTTTGTCCATACCTCAGGAGTTTGGGTTAATTTCCTCCTTCAGTCTGCCCTGAAAACATCTCTGTAAGTTCTCCCATGTGCACGCTTCAGACACTGGGGCGGAGTTGGGGGGAGGGGTCTGGTGCTTTCCTGCTCCAAACGCTCTGTCAACAGACCTTGGAGAGCCACCACGCCAACACCACTTCTGGGATGAAGGGAAATCAATGAACGCTCCTCACAGAGCTTCACAGAGACCATTCTCTCCTTTCCTGAGACCCACTTCTCACAAAAAGCAGCCTGGATATGTTGGGACATCTGCCTGTCCAAGTGCCAGGCTTCCTCTCACACCCTCAGCCTGCACCTCACCCTGCAGAGCCTCCATGGGGCTGTCAAATCTCTGCTTCCCTAAGGTTTGCACTGGAGGAAACTGTCCTCTCAGCCTGTCAACAAAATCTCTAAGCATCCTCCACCCACAGAGCAGCCAGGCCTCAGAAGAGAAAGAGAGAGAGATGGGATCCCCCCACTGTCTATTGGGCCATTGCCGGGTGGAGGAGGTCCCACAGGCCTTGCTCCTGACAGCCCGTGGCACCTTCTTGGTATGTGAAGCCACGTGGCCACGGCACACTAGCCACGGAGCCAGACCCGGGACCAGCAGGCCTTGCATTCTGCATGTTCTGATTTCTTATGAGGAAAAGCTACAGAGAGGGAAGACCAAATAAGAAAAGGACGAGTAACGATATTTTAACTGCCACCTACTAGAGTTAATGCGATGTTCACACCTAGTGAATTCAAAATAATGTTTAAATGCACTTAAAATACATCCATCTCTGGCAGGCAAATGACTAGGTTGCTTTCAACCCAGGATTCTTAGAATTTGTGTTAGGAGGATGAAATAAGGATGCTAATCACACAGTCGTCAAGTTTTACAAGGACTTTCCTCTTCAACAGAGGCAAAAACAAAACAAAACAAAATAAAAACAAAACAAAAAAAACCAGTCAGCATCAGGACATCAGTGGGCTTCCCCCTTGGAGAAGGGAAACGTGGCCAGTTCCCTGTGTGTGACCTCTGCTCCCTGGCCGCCACCTTGGCTCCTTCTGGCTTGATGGTAACAGGGCAGGCCGGGGCCCATGCACCCTGCAGCTTGTTTGTGATGAGTCAGTGAATGAGCGGGACTGAGTACGGCCGGCCTGCGGCCTCCGTGCTGAGCTCTCTGCTCAGATCTTGGAGAGACCAGCACAGAAAGAGGAGACAGGTCTGTGCTGTCTAGTACCACAGTAGAACTCTCCACCTCGTGCCGCAGGGAAGAGCCACGCATTCCCTGCTCTCACGTGTTACTGGGGGTCTCCTTAGTGCCGCTGTGGGCCCTACCACTCTCTAGGGGAGTCTGCGTGGGGGAAAGCCACTCGCCCACAAGAGCAGCGAACCTGTAGCCTGTCTTTCCTCAGGAACGTGGTAAGACCCTACTGCTGGGGAGCCCCGGGGACACTGCTGGGATTCAGCCACTGCTCTCTTCTCCCTGTCACACTATGAGTGCGAGGCTGATGGGGGCTGGGCGGGACTCGGGGACTCATGCAGAGGCGACTAACACACGCCAGCTAGACCACGCCGCCACAACCCATGCAGCACGGCCGCTCTCCGCACACTGCAAAAGCCGCCGACACAGCAACGCCAGCTCGCGCCCCGCACCGGTGTGACTGCCAGAGTTCACAGAGGGAAATTTGTTTTTTTTTTTCTGTTTCGTTTTTTTAGGATGAGTTATGATTCTCAGCCAATTTATTTCATGGTATAGTTCGATGGCCTTCTCCCCGGGCTGCTGCAGAAGATGCACAAACCGCACAGCCCCGAGGGCAGCAGGGTCCTTCCGCAAAGCCCTGGACGGAAGATCACGCGCCCAGGCCCGAGGCTGGGCGATCACGTGTGCACCTTCTGCAGAGGGAGCCGCTCGCTCGTTTGCAAATTCACTCTAGAAGGGAAGCTGCAGACACTCGCAAAAGAAAAGGGCTGAGTGGGGGGGAAGCACTGGACTCCCTCCCACCCCGAAGAAAACAACAATCAAAAAGTAAATAAACAAATAAATAAAATAAGAAAGAAAGAAAAAACCCAAAAGCAAAAGAAACGTTGAGGGAAGAAAACCGACTGAACTTACCACACTGCGAGTGAATTTTTCTAGGGAAGTTCTACGACCTTGCTCACTTTCTGGCTTTAGGGGAGGAAAAAAAAAAGGTAGGGAGAAAAATACAGAAAAAAAAAAAGTCTTCAGCTTACACGTGGTTTCCAAACATCAGCAGCCGCAGCTAAAGAAGAACAAAAACGAAAGCAAAATGGGGCGAAAAACGGGAAAAGAGAAGCAGCCAGCACTGTTGGCAGAGTGGATGGGAGAGACAGAAGACAGAAGCCCACGAGAGGTGGTGTTGCCTCCTTGAGCAGTGAGCAGAGGGGGCGGGTTGCTTCCCAAGGGGCCATGAAGTGCTGCAGGGCTTGGGCCAGGAGCTGCCACGGCTGTACACAGGACCCCCAGCTGTGGTTTTGAGCCCCTCGCTGACGGCTTCCAACTGGCTGTGCCTATAGGCAGGAGCCCTGGTGGTTGTGGCCATGAGTCTCCAGGTGGCCATCTGGGGGCTCCAAGGGGTGACACAGAACAGACTAGCTCTGAGGGCCGGTGGGGTGTTGGGGGGATGCTGATGGGACGGCAGGAAGTGGCCACCGGAGAGGTGAAGTCATCCATCCCACCGGGAGTCCGGTTAGGACTGTTTTCTCTTTTGAGATTTCCCTGCCCAGGGGCAGCCAGAAAGTTTGCCAACTTCAGTGACTTCCTAATGACCCTCGTTCTACATCCTTAGAGCAAGGAGGGTCTACCATGTCCTCTGCAGTGACAAAGGATCTTCGGCCTCAGAAGACAATACCATGGGGATTGTTCTGAACAGAAAATGCTCTCTCATGATCCAGGCAGGTGACACCCAAGGTGTACTCATGCCAGGCTATGGGAGGCTCAGGAAGCTCCTGGGGAAATGTTAGCAGGGGCAAGGGGGGCCAAGCCCTTGCATGTTCTCCCAGGCCTAGCCTACCTCTGCCACCTGAGGAAGAGAGGGGTGGTGTGCTCCTGACCTTGCCCCAGGTTTCCCACCTGCAGGGGTCCCAGGAGAATTTATCCTGGAGCCGTGTTCCAGGGTCCTGAGCCCGAGGCTGGGCAATTCGGAGAGCACACACGCTCACACGGACACACACATACACACCGCAAATAGCTGAAATCAAGAGCTGAGAGGCAGCCAGGTGTCTGTGGGTCTGCAGACATGCCGAAAGCAGAGAGGGAAGGCCGAAGGCAGCCATCTGTCGTGTGGATGAGGTCAGGGGGCTTCCTTGGCAGCCACCCTGCCCCCATCAGCTCAGCCAGCTGCCAGAGGCGGACAGGAGGTTGCAGAAGGAAAACACAACACAAACGACACACCACCACGGGGCTGGGCTGGGCTTTCTTCTTGCACAAGGATCTGAAGGACCCACGCTTACACTTGGCCCTGGGTACCATAAACGTCTCCATTGTGGGGTGGCAGGACTCTACTTTAATCCCATGGCAGCCCAGGTGCCAAACATTTGGCCCAATTGGGCCAGTTCTAGGCCCTGCATTCTGTGCTTATCGTTCTTGTCCTCTGGCTACCAAGTCGCTGCTCACAGAGGGTAACCACTGGCCTGACTCATTCTGGTTCCTTGGCCTTGTGTGGGCCATCAAGCTGCCCCAGAAAACCACCATCATTGGTACTTAACTGTCCTGGAGTAGCCCCCACCTACCCGACTCACCTACCCCTCCTACCTTTGGGGAACCTGGTTCTTCAGAATGACTATGCTTTACTTTGAAAATATTAGGAAAGAGGATGAATTAGGGACAAAGGAGCAGAAGGCTGTGCCTCCAGACCCCATCCAGGGGCCGTTCTCAGCAGAAAAGTGAGGCTGAGTCATATGCCCTCTCCTAGCTGGAGGTTGGTTGTGACTCTCACATACCGTTTATGACCTGGACATTAATATCACATGGTGAGCTTGTCCCTGAAATCAGAAGATACTCTGGGCCTACCTGAAAGAGCTGTGTTACAAATCAGATCCGTACCTGGAGACTCTCAGGAAGAAATGGGAGAAGAAGGTAGGTTTTGTCCCTGTTTTGGGAAACAACTCCTCGATGTTGAAAAGTTGATGGTATCTGCAAGGGCTTGCCGCCTCAAGAACATCCCTTAATTTGGGGCCTGGGAGGATAATTCTAGGGAATTTCATTTGTAACATTTCGCAGAAAGGCTGTCAGTCCCTTCCTGGCTCAGATACCCTCCTCTGAGAAGTTTTCCTCTTGTAACAGAGGATTGGGAAGCACAGCTATCTCAGCCCACTTCCTGGCTTGAGGGGCATTTTCCCTTGTGTTCAAACCTGCAAGGAGCCTGAACAGCCTCTAACTTCTCCTTGTCAGGTGTGTAGACACACCCAGATTGGTCAGACTGCTAAAGCCTTAGAATGTCCTCAACTTATGATCAGTTCAGGTGTCTTGAGCAACAGGAAATAAGGAAAACTTACTTTGACCTTCTCCCATGAGATCTGGGCTAGAGAGATCAAAAGTCTCTATAATCTTTCTCTTTCCTCCAGTTCTTAAAAAAATGAGCCCCAGAGCCATTTGTGGGGTGTCAGCCCCCTCTAGCAGAGCCCTCCACGGATATCCTGCAGCAGGGAGCTGGCAGCAAGCCAGGCTTCGCATGCTCCATCGTAGGAGCTACGCCTGACAGGAGGATGCAGGAAGTTAAGAGAGCTGGGTTTCTGAAAATCTGGACATTTCCGAGGTCCTTTACCCTCTCTCAGACTGTTAGGGCTCTTCTCAGGGCTACGTATGGGCAGGAGAGCAGGATGCAAATGCTGTCCTGGGCTCTGGAGTTGTGTGGCACCAATCAGATACGCGGACAGGATCCTGGCACACGGGGTGACAGTACACAGAAGCCTTGTGTGGCTGAGAGAGGCAGCCCAGCACATAGCATGTGGATGGACAACCACGTGTTAGGGGCTGGCATTGGGAGGCCAGGAGGAGAGAGGAAAGGGATGTGTGTGCTCCTAAGTGGCGTGGTGTGGAAGTTGTGGAGTCTGGTGCAAGTTGAGCCAACTTAACTGCACGTGGGCCTCAGATCAGAGGTGACAGGTACAGCAATCGGGCAGACATACTGCACCCAGGAGCTGTCTCTCTTGCCCCCTTCTCCTTTCTTCCCTCCTCCTAGAAACCAGCTGAGTTCACCCCTGCTCTGTCAACCCTCACCACCTGCATGTCGAGATCCCGGCACCCCAAATCCACGACTCCCAGGGCTGCAGGGACCCATGGCTTAATTCTAAGTGGAAGAGGAAGGAGGAGCTGGGTGCAGTTGCCTCTTGGTTAAGAGAAAAGGGAAACACCGTGGGGTCAGGTGAGGGAGGAAGGGGTTGTTGAGGAGGAAGCAGTCCTGGAATGACTCCCGGGACTGGATCGCCCCCTGGAAACTGACAAAGTTTCCTGTCTAGTGAGGGGGCTGCCCAGACTCTTGCCTCATACCCATCTGGGCTGGTCAGGGAGAGAAGTCTGGGGGTGGGGGCTGGACTTTGCAGTGAGGGGCTATCTCTGGTGTGCTAAGGGTTCTGCTGGCCTTGCACTCCTGGATTCGGTCATGTTCCCTCCACTGCCATGGGCGAAGCATGCAGACAGAGGCAGCGGGACATGGAGGTAGGAGGCCATAGCCTGGACTCTGGGGGGGGTGGTGGTGACCATCCTAACTGTTTTCCATTGGAGTGGGAGCGGATAGAGAAGGGAAAGAAGAAAAGAGAAAATAAATAAAACCCAAGGGATGATATTCTCATTTCACACCAGCAGCAAGCAGCAGGCAAGAGTCAACAGTGCTAAGAAAGGCAAGCCTGCCCTTCCCAAAGATACCTTCTTCTTGGCCAGCAGCAAGTCCTGGTAAGCATTTGACCGGAGGAAGCGGGCATAGCTGTCACTTTTCATCAGCTTGTAGATGTGCTCCTGGGGGACACAAGGAAGAGCTGTCAATCAATGCTAAAGGAAATTGCAATCCAATTGATCACTGTTTGGGGAAAGACACAAAGGAATCTAGGTATGTTTGTATGGATGTGTTACCCCTCTGTCCCTCCAAATGCAGAAACACAAAAGTATATTTTCTCTCTGAGAATAAAAGATCCTTGAGGACCATATCCCAAAGGGTCTGTAATTGGGCCTGGGTGCCGTATTGGGGTGCTTAATGATTAAAACCACAGACACAGCAATAAGAAGGAACAAACTATTGATATACCAACTAATTGCATGACTCTCAAGGGAATTACGATGAGTGGAAAAGCCAATCACCAGATTATGTACTATGGGATTCCATTTATATGACATTCTTGAAATGACAAATTATAGAAATAGAGAACAGATTAGTGGTTGCCAGGGGTTAGGGATGGGGAGGAGTGGGAGGGAGGGAGGTATGGTTATAAAAGGCAACAGGAAGGATGTTTGTGGTGATAAAGGGCTCTGTACCTTCATAGTTTACATAGGTGATAAAGTTGCCTAGAACCAAATGCACACATGTGTACAAAGCACAAATAAAATTGGGAAATCTGAATAAATCAGTGGATTGCAGCCATGTCAATATCATGGCTGTGATACTGTACTATAGTTTTGCAAGATGTTGCCATTGGGGGAAACCGGGTAAATGGCACATCTCTGTACTATTTTTCACAACTGCGTGTGAATCTATAAGTATCTCAAAATAAAAAGTTTAATTAAAAAAAAAACCACAGGCAATGATGCAATTGGGTCAGTTTGTGCATTTTAGGGCCACCATCTCATCCTGGAAGGGGCTCTTGATAACCAGCTCATGGGGCATGGGGGCAAATAGGTCAGGCCTGCACCCAACATCCAGGAGGGGCAGTGTCACCTCTTCTCCTGGGCTCCTAGAGGCATTTACATTCTGGCCTTGGCAATGGATTTCACTCCTGTCTTCTGGCCAATTCCCATACCCTCGTGGTCCCTTCTTAACAGATCTGTGCTCCTTAAGGGCAGGAAAATCCTGGTCCATTAAAAGGGAGAACTCGTTGGTGGGAAAAGCATTTTTAATCCATTAAAGTGGATTCAGCTTAGCCGCACAGGAAAGCTTGGCTCTATCAAAGGGGACCTGTTAGGAGGGAGGGTGGGGTCGTTGGTGGCTGGCCTGGTGGAGGAAGCATCTTCCCCTTGCAGGGTTACTGCTCATCCCATGAAGCCAGACTAAGGCCCCAGTGCTGGGGGGAATGGATAGCTGGTCAGCTGGGAGGCAGGACTGGTCATTAAGAACCTCTTCCTTGGGTTCTCTCCTTAAGAAGGATATTAAAGAAATAAGCAGAAGCCGCCCATCACCTGGGGGCACCTTTTATAGATGTCCAGCCAGAGGAAGCTGGAACAATGGCAACAACCCACCAAGACTCTCTCCCTACCCAGCACAAAAGAAAGTGAAAGCACAATTGCCAAGACGTGGCATCAACCTAAGTGTCCATCCATGGATGAAGGGATAAAGGAAATGTGGTATATGTATATAATGGAATACTAGTCAGCCTTAAAAAGAAGGAAATCCTGTTATTTGTGACAACATGGATAAATGTGGAGAACATTATGTTAAGGGAGACAAGCTAGGTACAGAAAGATAGATACTGCATGTCTTAACTTACGCAGGCGTACCTCGGAGATACTGCAGGTTTGGTTCTAGACCACCACACGATAAAGCAAACACAGTAATAAAACAAGTCACACAATCTTTTTTTTGTTCCCCAGTGCATATAAAAGTTATATTTACACGATATGTAGTCTATTAAGTGTGCAATAGCATCATGTCTAAAAAAACATTATATATACCTTAGTGAAAAAATACATTATTGCTAAAAAATTATTAATGATCATCTAAACCTTCAGCTAGTCATAATCTTTTTGTTGGTGGAAGGTCTTATCTCGATGTTGATGGCTGCTGTCTGATCAGGGTGGTGGTTGCTGAAGGTTAGGGTGGCTGTGGCAATTTCTTAAAATAAGACAATGAAGTTTGCCATGTCGACTGACTCTTCCTTTCATGAAAGATTTCTCCGTAGCATGTGATGCTGTTTAATAGCATTTAACCCACAGTAGAACTTCTTCCAAAATTGGAGTCAATCCTCTCAAACCTTTCTGCTGCTCTATCAACTAAGTTTATGAAATATTCTAAATCCTTTGTTGTCAATTCAACAATGTTCACGGCATCTTCATTAGGAGTTGATTCCAGCTCAGGAAACCACTCTCGTTGTTCATCCATAAGAAGCAAATCCTTTGTCCACTAAGGTTTTATCATGAGATTGCAGCGATTCAGTCACGGCTTCAGGCTCCACTTCTCACTCTAGCATTCTAGTTCTCTCCCTGTTTCCACCACATCTGCAGTTTCTTCCTCTACTGACGTCTCCAACTTCTCAAAGTCATCCACGAGGGTTGAAATCAATTTCTTCCAAATTCCTATTAATGTGGATACTTCAGTCACCTCCCCTGAATCACGAATGTTCTTAATGACTTCTAGAATGGTGAATCTTTTACAGAAGGGTTTCAGTTTACTTTGCCCGGATCCACCAGAGGAATCACTATCTATGGCAGCTAGAGCCTCATGAAATGTATTTCTTAAATAATAACACTTGAAAGCTGAAATTACTCCTTGATCCATGGGCTGCAGAATGGGTGTTGCATTAGCAGGCATGAAAACAACATTAATCTCCTTTACATCTCCATCAGAGCTCTTGGTTGACTAGGTGCATTGTCAATGAACAGTAATATTTTAAAAGGAATTTTTTTTTTTTTTGTGAGCAGTAGGTCTGAACAATGGGCTTAAAATCTTCAGCAAACCATGCTGTAAACAGATGTTGTGCTGTAATCCAGGTTTTGTTGTTCCATTTATAGAGCACAGGTAGAAATAACTTAGTATAATTCTCAAGGGCCTAGGATTTTTGGAATGGTAAATGAGTGTTTGCTTTAACTTAAAGTCACCAGCTGCATTAGCCCCGAACAAGAGAGTCAGCTTTTCCTTTGAAGTTTTGAAGCCAGGCATTGACTTCTCCTTTCTAGATATGAAAGTCCTAGATGGCATCTTCTTCCAATAGAAGGCTGTTTTGCCTACATTGAAAATATGTTGTTTACTGTGGCCACTTTCATCAATGATCTTGGCTAGATCTCCTGGAAAACTTGCTGCAGCTTCTCCATCAGCACTTGCTGTTTCACCTTGTATTTTTATGTTATGGAGATGGCTTCTTTCCTTAAACTTCAAGAACCAACCTCCGCTAGCTTCAAACTTTTCTTCTGCAGCTTCCTTACCTCTCCCGGCCTTCATGGAATTAAAGAGAGTTAGGGCCTTGCTCTGGATTAGGCTTTGACTTGAGAGAATGCTGTGCTAGTTTGATCTTCCATCCAGACCATTCAAACTTTCTCCCTGTCAGCAATAGGCTGTTTCTCTGTTTTATCATTTGTGTGTCCACTGGAGTAGCACTTCTAGCTTCCTTCAAGAATTTTTCCTTTGCATTTATAACGTGGCTAACTGTATGGTTCAAGGAGTCTAGCTTTTGGCCTATCTTGGCTTTCAACTTGTCTTCCTCTCTAAGCTTAATCATTTCTAGCTTTTGATTTAAAGTAAGAGACATGCAACTCTTCCTCTCACTGAACACTTAGAGGCCATTGATGGGTTATTAATTGGCCTAATGTTAATATTGCTGTTGACCAGGGAATAGGGAGGCCCAAAGAGAGGAAGAGAGACAGGGGAAACGGCTGGTTGGTATAGCAGTCAGAACACATACAACATGTATCAATTAAATCCCTTCTCTTGGCAGGGCGCGGTGGCTCACGCCTGTAATCCTAGCACTCTGGGAGGCCAAGGCAGGTGGATCGCTCAAGGTCAGGAATTTGAAACCAGCTTGAGCAAGACAGAGACCCCTTCTCTACTAAAAATAGAAAGAAATTAATTGGCCAACAGAAATATATACAAAAAATTAGCCGGGCATGGTGGCGCATGCCTGTAGTCCCAGCTACTTGGGAGGCTGAGGCAGTAGGATCGCTTGAGCCCAGGAGTTTGAGGTTGACACCACAGCGCACGCACTCTAGCCCTGGCAGCAGAGTGAGACTCTGCCTAAAAACAAACAAACAAACAAAAAAAAACAAAAAAAACCCTGGTTCCTCATTGTTATTCTGATCTCAGCTTAAAGTCATCTCTTTAGTGAGCTCTTATCTGGTGAGCCTGCCCAGGTCTTCCCTGTCATAACACTTCATTTAAGGCTTTGTATAGCATTTATCACCTCTTGATATTTTTCTGTTCTTTTTTCTTTATTATAGACAGGGG
>CAUYRT010096846.1:0-12602 GCA_963574885.1 Lepilemur ruficaudatus
TGGCCAATTAATTTCTTTCTATTTTAAGTAGAAACGGGGTCTCGCTCTTGCTCATGCTGGTTTCGAACTCCTGACCTTGAGAGCAATCCGCCTGCCTCGGCCTCCCAGAGTGCTAGGATTACAGGCATGAGCCACCGCGCCCGGCCTACTTCTTTGATAGTGTTTTTTAAAACAAAAAAGTTGGGCTCCACTTGTACTCGCCATCAAATTGGTATTGACTGTGGTGCTTAAATGGTGGTAGTGTTCACTGGGGATTTTGGGGGTGGGGGGTGGACCCACATCCAGGGGATGTGGTGAGCATTGTGAAGGGGAGGGGCATGCTTGAAGTGTATTTGGGGATGGGTACTAGGGGTCTCAATGAGGGGTGGGAAATCCTCTAAAACTGATTTATGTGAATAGCTGTACAACTTGGTAAATTTACTAATAACCATTTAATTCTACACTTAAAAAAAAAAAGTTGGCTGGGCATGGTGGTTCATGCCTGTAATCCTAGCACTTTGAGAGGCTGAGGTGAGAGGATTGCTTGAGGTCAGGAGTTTGAGACCAGCCTGAACTACATAGCTAGACTCTGTCTCTATAAAGATTAGAAAAAATTAGCCAGGCACGGTGGCACTTGACTGTAGTCGCAACTACTCAGGAGGCTGAGGCAGGAGGATTACTTGAGCCCTGGCGTTGGAGGTTACACTGAGCTGTGAAGACACCACTGCACTCCAGCCCAGGCAACAGACAGAGACACTGTCTCAAAAACAAAACAAACAAAACAAAACAACTCCCCCACCAAAAAACAAAAACAAAAAACAAAACCCACAAAAGTTTTCATTTTTATGAAAGTCAGTTTATTTATCTTTTTCTTTTGTTACTTGTGCTTTTGCTGTCTAAGAGACTATTGCCTAATCCAAAGTTATGAAGATTTATATGCTTATATTTTCTTCTAAGAGTTTTATAGTTTTGGCTCTCATACTTATGTCTTTGATCCACTTTGAGTTAATTTTTGTATATGGTGTATAGAAAGAAATATCATTCTTTTTCATGTGGATTTCTAGTTGTTTTAGCACCATTTGTTGAAAAGAATATCCTTTCTTCATTGAATTGTCTTGGTATCCTTGCTGAAAATTGACTGACCATAAACATAAAGATTTCTTTCTGAACTCGTGATTCTATTCTATTGATCTATATGTCTTTCTTTATGTCAGCACCAGAGTCTTGATTTGTAATAAGT
The DNA here is from genome assembly GCA_963574885.1 of Lepilemur ruficaudatus. Taxonomy (NCBI): domain Eukaryota; kingdom Metazoa; phylum Chordata; class Mammalia; order Primates; family Lepilemuridae; genus Lepilemur; species Lepilemur ruficaudatus. Next base: position 1,220 of record CAUYRT010096846.1, read on the forward strand.
TTTCGTATTAGAAAGTGTAAGTCCTCCAATGTTGCTCTTTTCTTTTCAAGATTGTTTTGGCTATTCTGGGACCCTTGCACTTCTATATGAATTTTAAAATCAGTTTGTCAATTTCTGTAAAAAAGCCAGCTGGGACTTTGATAGCAAGTGTGTTGAATCTGTAAATCAATTTTGAGAGTATTGCTGTGTTTATTAGTTTCCTATTGCTGCTGTACCAAACTATCACAAATTTAGTGGTTTAAAATAACACAAATTTATTATCTTACAGTTCTGGATGTCATAATACTAAAATGTGTCGTATGCGGCTAAAATCAAGGTGACCCAGGGCTGTATTCCTCCTGTATCCACTTCCTTGCCTTTTCAAGCTTCCAGAGGAGTTTCTTGACTCATGGCCCCTTCCTCCATCTCCAAAGTACATCATTCCAACCTCTGCTTTGTCACATCTCAGATCTCCTTCTCCTTTTGACCTTCCTGTCTCCTTCACAAGGACCCTTGTGACTATATTAATATTACGTCCATGTGGATAATCCAAGACAATCTCCACAACTTTATCACACCTACAAAGTTCCTTTTGACATGTAAGGCAACATATTCACAGGTTCTGAAGATTAAGATGTGGACATGAGTCTACCACACCATCTTAACAATATTAAATCCTCTAATCCATGAGCATGGGATGTCTTTTTATTTATTTAAGTCTTCTTTAATTTCTTTCAATGATATTTTGAGGTTTCAATGTACAAATCTTACACTTAATTGGTTAAGTTTACTCCTAAGTAATTTATTACTTTTGATACTTTTTAAAATAGAATTGTTTTCTTACTTTCATTTTTTAATTGTTCATTGCTGGTGTATAGAAATACAACTGATTTTTGTATATTGATCTTGTATCTTACAATCTTGGTGAACTGATGATTTCTTTTGGGAGTGATGAAAATATTCTGAATTAAATAGTGGTGACGGTTGTGCAAGTATGTATATAAAAAATCACCGAATTGTATACTTCAAAGGGGTAACTTTTATGGTCTATGAATTACATCTCAATAAAGCTGTTATTAACAAACCAGGTACATTGTTTGGAAATATCTGTCAAAAATTAAAATATGAATTACCCTCTTTTCCCAGAATGAGGTTGGAGGGGTAGGGGAGCAAAGTTATGGGCATGCTCATGTGTTGGTGCATGCTCTTATTTACTTCCAGATGGAGACTCTAGAAGTTGCATACCCTGATCCCGGTATGTTTGATGGAAGAACTTCTCTTTATACCTCTTTTGTTCCCAGACACACCAAACTTATCCCTGCCTTTGCTCTTGTTCTCTGTCTGGGCCACTCACTCCGTGCATCCTTAAATGGCTGGCTCCTTGCCATTCGGGTCCTGATTCTGAGAGGGCTTCTCTGCTGACCAAATAAAATCCAAAGTAGCTTCCCCAAGCCAATCATTCTCTCTCACACCACTAGGTTTATTTTCCTCTTGCCACTAGCTGGAATGATTTTCTTTATTAATTGCTGACATCTTGTATGTTTCTCCCCATTACAATGTAAGCTCTATCAGAGTGGGATCTAGACTGCTTTGTTCACTACTGCATCTCTAACCTCTAAGACATGGCTGGCACATAGGAGATGAAAACTAAATATTTGTTGAATGAGCAAAGCATATCATTAAGGAGAGTAGATAAAAGAAAAAACAAAAAAGAAAAGAAAAGAAAAAAGGAGAGCAGTTATGATTTGGCCTGACTCTTCCAGCTGGCAAATGAGGCTGAGGTGAAGTTTCTTTTTAAAAAATTTAGTGATATTGACTGGCAAGCAATTACATGGACTCATAGAAGATGATGTGTTTGGATTACGTGTTTGTATTAATGGGCTTTGCCCACATTTGCACCAGGTTTGGGAACTGATAAAAATTCTTCATTAGAGGAATTAAATGACTCATAAAGCTAAGATGAGGCAGACAGTATCCTGAATAAGGGGAACAACAGCAAATAAGAACTGTACTAAATTGATTGCAACACAGCTGCACCTCGTCTTGCATCTAGCACCATCAATCAACCAAAAGGTAGAATCTACATTTTCATCTCTTGAATCTAGACTGACATCAGGACTTATTTTGGCCAGTAGAATGAGCGAGAAGTGATATTGTGCTACTTCTGAACCTACATCTTAAGGAGGTCTTGTGCCCTTCTGTGATCTCTCTTAGAGACAAATAAGCCCAGGCCAGCCTGCTGGAGGAGGAGAGACCAAGTGCAGCTGAGGCCAGCCTAGGACAGCCAGTTCCTAGCTGACTTGCCAGCGGATCACACTCTATGACCACACCCGGATGGGATCTCTGAGCCCAGCCCAGATTAGCAGAACTATGTTGCTGGCCCATAAACTCATATCAACTTAAATATTTATTGCTGTATGATACGGGAGTTTTTTTGGCTTTTTAAAATGTAGCATTATTGTGGCAATGCGTAACTAGCACGAGAATCAAAGGCAAGGATCAGTACTTAGGACTGAACAGTTTGGACTCAATGTCTGGCAGGGTGGTTGAGAAGAACAAATAAGAGAACACACGCACTGTGCCTGGCCCCGAACCCACACGTTCACTGTAGGGGACTTAATAAATACATGTTGAATGGACTGGGGCTGGGGGATAGGAAGGGAACAGTATTTAAGTTCAGGCCAATACAGCATGAAGACATTTAGGATTCTCAGCTCCCTGAGGGTAGGGGCTATGTCTCTTACCAATGTTTTCCATCCTGACCCCATAGCATGTACTACAAAACCCATATGTATTAATAATAATGTACAGGGGACTCGTCAAGTGAATGGCATTATGCTGAGAGAATTGGCTTCATATGGTTTTGTAGAAAACTTTGTTATTTTGCTTTTTTAATGAAGGATGAGTTCTCCTATTAGCATTTTTTCAGCCTATTCCTCTATTTAGAATGCCAAATAGTTCTCATGTCTCCAGATTTCTATTTCCAGTTTATCTATATTGGGAAGAAGCCCTATGCTTGTGCATTCGACTGCAGCAAAATAATCTGCAAGTTAGAAGTTTCAACAGTCTTATACCACAACTTTCAAAAACTGTGCTTGCTTCAGTTGGCTAAGCAACAACTGTAGAGAGATTGATAACCAGCTATTAACTTAATTTTTTGTCTGTTTATATGTTAATTATGCATACTAGCTAACTAAAGCAAAAACAATCCTGTTTTCGAAAACATCAGGAGACAGTCTTCCTATGACAGGCAAAAGAGAGGAACTTCTTTTCCATGACACTGGAACTCATCCTAGGCAAAATTGGAAGTATTTTGAATGCTTTTTCAATCAGATCCTTGCTAGGGTGCCAGGGGTCTTCCCTCACATACCCTGACCACTCCAGACCTATCCTGATCAGCCTCTTCAAACCTAAGGCTCTGGATCCAGGCTGCCTGAGTTTAAATCCTACCTCCCTCATTTCCTGGCTATGAATTTTTGGTCAAATTACTTAATCCTTCTGTGCCTCAATTTCTTCAACTGTCACTTGGTGATAATAATTGTACCCACTGTTGGGGGCTTCCCAGAGGAGATAAATTTACTTAGAGGGCTCAGCACACTGCCTGGCACAGAGCAGGTACTTATTAAATATTGGTGACATGACCTGATAAATTAATTGAGCTGCTAATCAGTTAATGTAAATACTTTCCAGGTACAATATTTGCCTGTAGCCTGGGGTTTTTGTTTTTCACTTTTTATTTGAAAATAATTTCAAATTTACAGAGAACTTGCAAGAATAAAAATAGAACATTGAACACCCATATACCCTTTACCTAGATACCTATTGTTAGCATATACCCCACTGGCTTTTATCATTCTCTCTCTCTATATATATATGTATATAATATAGATATAATATACATATCAAGATTTATATACATATGCATTTTCTGGACCATTCGAAAATAAGTTGCATATATCATGGACTTTTATCTCTAAATATTGTCAAAGAATAAAGATATTCTCTTACATAACCACAATACAGTTATCAAATCCTACAAATTTAACATCGATGTGACAGTCTTATCTGTCTGCATTCCAATTTTGTCAACCAACCCAATAATGTCCTTTATGTTTTTCTTTTAGTACCAGAGCCTGAGATCAGGTATTGTCTTTAGTTGTCGTATCTCTTTAGTCTCCATTAATCTGGAACACTTTCATAGCTTTTCTTTGTCTTTTATGACACATTTTAATAGAATGTTTTTATTTGGGTTCGCTTAATTTTTTCACATGATTAGATTCAAAATACGCACTTCTGGAATGCCAGAAGTGACTCTGTGTCCTTGTCAGGGTGTCAATCTGGAGGCACACAAGGTTCATCTTCCCCTCGGCGATATTAATTTTGATCACCCAGTCAATGTGTTAGATTTCTTCTCAGTATATTTACTTATTTTTTTACTTACAACTATTAAGCAGTTTGTGAGGATATACTTTAAGGCCTTATAAACATCTTGATCGTCATCAGATCTCTCCCCCTAGATTTAGCATCCATTGATGATTCTTAACCTGGTCCAGTTTTAAATACGATGTTTGCAAAATGATGACTTTTTCCAACTTCAGCACTCCCTCCATGTTTACCAGTCAGCCCTTGGCATTCTGCCATATGCAAGAGTCCTCCCTCCCACTGCCAGTATTTGCTAAGGGCTCCTTTCCCTAATGGGAACCTCTTTTGGTAAATTTGTTGAATTCATTGGATGTATATCTGAGGTCTTTCCTTTCTTTATGAATATAGAGTCATGAATTTCAATTTTTTCCAATGGTTTATAATTCATTATTCTCAATAATTTTGGTGCTCAAATTGTCCCAGATTTGGCCAGTAGTCATCTACTGTTTTCCAAAGCAGTATCTCATCTCAAAAACTTCACAAAGGTCACAGAAGGGAGTTATTTTTGAGTCAGAGGTAGCTCTATACCATTAAGACATGTGGTTGTATCATCGAGGTAGCCATAGGTCTTTCTGCAGATGGAGTTAATCTTGCCTCACAGTCTCAAAACCCTAATGTGGCTTTGTTTTCTTTACATGTTCAAGATGAGAAAGAACATTTGTTTACTGTAAACCTCCTGCCATTCTTTTGTAGTTGTGAAACAGAGAGCACAACAAAGAATGGAATTCTCAAGGTTTAGCCCTGCTGTGAGAGGCAAAGAAAGCCTGGTGTTCTTTTCATCAGGGGCTCTAAACTCTTGTGAAGGGAAATTTCCTTGCTCACATTACAGCACAATTATCTCCCTTTTTTCCCTCCTGAGGGACATGTACTGCAACATTGTTGCTACAAGAGCAGGAAAACACCTGGTAACATGGTATCAAAGCATATTACTCCTGCTATTTATCTTACCTCAAGATTTATTTTAGCCATTAAGTTTACTATTTGATAGAATGTTTAAGGCTTTTTCTACATCTCCATGTTAGGAAAAACTGATCATTTCCTACATTCTGTAGGATTTGCAATGAATATTTTCTGGTCTAAAAAATATACAAGTTGTCTTTTTTTTTTTTTTTTGAGGTTTTATTGACTATGAAAATCACCAACACTCTACCCGCACTTACTATACGCATACTGGTGTAAATAAACACTGTAGTGATATATGATTCTATAAGGTAAGTTATCTCATTTTACAGATGAGGAAACTGAGGCACAGAGAGTTAAGTGCCTTGCCCAAAGTCACATAGTGGATGAGGTCGACTTGGAGCCAGTGACTACAGCTCTACAGCCCGTGTGTTAATCATCACACAGAGACAGGCAAAGGGGGTTAACATTTCTGGAAACCTTTGACCTACCTCACACAATGAACAAACACAACAAGCAGACATCCCACGTAGAAGGACAGGAAGATGAAGACACTGAAGAGACTGGATTTCACATAAACGGATTCTGAGGGGAGAGAAACAATTTTGGTCAGATTGTCCTCAGGAGCAAAGAAGATTGTGTTTGAGACAGAACAGCTTAAAAGGCCCACCTCCATCACACCCATTCTTAAGTCCTAAGAAATTCTCATTCAGAGCAGCAATGCTCCCGGAGGTCACCCACACATTATCTGAAGGGACGGTCTTGCTAGCAAAATAACAGAAAAATGAGCTCTCTGCTCTCTCTCTCCCTAGCTGACAGGCGCCCTGCAGGGTTCCATTTTCACAACATCTGAAAAGAGCCCAATATACTGAAAGGAAATGTAATCTTTCTCTTTACATTCACCAGCTTACTTTTAGAATTTGTTTTATAGCCTCCAGAAATTCCTAAGAAGCTCCTGGAGGGACAGCAGGGGTGCAAACTCCAGGCCTCAGTTTCCTGCCCAAAACCACACTTCAGGGGTGAGATCACATCCCCAGTGATGAGCCTGACTACATTTCAGAGATAACCAAGTCTCCAGGAGCAGGGAAAAACCAGGAAAGACAGACAACCTGATGTCTTGCGGCTGCCTCCTGCTAAGTACTCCACAACCGCTTCTGTTATCAACTGACAGCAATCACTTTTTTCTCCTTTCTCTTTGTCCCCATAAAAATGGACAAGTCTCTTGGCCTTTGCACGGACATCCCCCTTCTCTTTTGAGTGCCTCAACACACAACTCCTCTCTCTTTTCCCCTTTATTTCCCTCTTCTCTTTCCCACTCTGACTCTCTCTTTCTCTCTCCTTCTAAGAAGATAAAATAAATTTTATACTTTTATATCCTTACCTCTGTGTGAGAAATTTTTCTCTGTCTGTGCTGTGAGCACCTACTAAGTTTTCCACCCTAACGTTATCCATGAGTGGCTGCTTTTCATAGTGATGACTTCCCGGTAGAAGCTGGGAAGCACTGCCTGTGGACAATTTCATAATAGAGTTTCCTTCGTTTTTGGAAGGGATTTAACAAAATGCTCTGATTCTCTTTTCTATCCCCAAGGTAAATATACTTTCAGTTTTCTCATGACGATGTTCTTCGGAAGGATGATATTAGTATTAAATTATATGATAGATTTCTTGACCCAGAAATCTCTCCATAGCTTTCTAGAGCTAACACTGACCTTTAATAGAAGGAACAATGGTCACTTTAAGGTTCTTTGTTCGTTGTAGATTCCAGGTCTGATTCTCTTTTTCTGGTTAAAAAAAAAAAAAAAAAGAACAAGTCGCAGTGAATCAGATACTAGATTCTTGGCCTCTCTTTTGAAAGTTGTTCAAAAAAAAAAAAAAAGTCCAGAATTAACTCTGGCTGCAGAATCTTATTTTAGCAAGAACTGGAGGAAAAATCCAACCCCTAAACCTTCAAACCATCTAATATCCATTGTGGTTAAGACTCTCTCCATTTGGTCTTTATTGGGTACACTTTGGTAGCATCTAGTTGATACATGTGAGATTGTAGCTCCCTTCTCCAATGAAGAAGTATTGACCCTGCCCCTGACATCCACAGGCATTTGAAGAAAACAGCTGCAAAAATAGAAAGCTACCTTTTCCTTTGGTTTGCATTTTTCTAGCCAGTGAGTTTTTTTCCTTATGTAGTCATCAAAGGGCTTGTAGTTTACAAGGAACATTGGACATTGGCAAAACTCTAGAGCTATGTAATTAAGAGATTAAAAAAACATACCAGCAGAAATTTCACCTAAATAGCAAGGGAACAATATTGCACTCCACAGTAAACAGCCCCTGTGTTGGTCATACATGGTTCATCAGTGGCTGGTGGTCTGTGTTTTCAGTAAATAACCTGTTCTATTTCCAAGTTAGTTACTAGGTAGTTACCCATAACTATCTGAATTATGCCTAAGAGCTCACACAATCCCTTACCATTGGGATAAGTTTGACACTTGGCTTTCTTACTATCTTGCAAGGTACAATATGGGCAACTGGAATGGAGAACTCTGAATTTTCCTTAACATCTTTATGGAAATGATGACTACTAATAAATCTAAGTGGCTCCATTACTGCTGGCTCCTGATCTTAGGAAATAAACGTTGATCCTCTGTGTCAGATCATTACTTCATGGTAGCAAATATTTGTTGAGTAAAGAGTTAACTGAGTGAACTTACATGGCGTGAGGGAACACAAGACTTTGAAAAGATGAAATGTGCTAAATGATATTTTGTAGTGTCACTAATACCTTTAGATGTATTATTTTCTTCTTTTTTTTAAATCAAGTATCTCTCAGACTGCCTTGCTAAGTCACTGCTGAGGAACACTTACTTAGTGGGAACTAGAGATGAACTTTTGGCTTCCCTTTCATTGCTTTCCTTCCTTCCTTGCTCAACTTGAAGACAAAGGCACCCTCAGGTTTTTCTAAATAGCTACGTACTCTCTCACGAGCTCTTACCCTGGATGAAAAAAGATCCTCCACAGGCATAATCTTCAGGCTTTATCACAAACACCACGAAGAACTGCTCTCCTGGAAAATCCTTCTTCTGCATAAGACATAACAACCTTATGATAGGCAGGTAAGAAAGATAGCGAGAAGAAGGGAGAAAGTCCCTGGGGGTAGGGGGCAGAAAGAAAGAGGGAAGAGAAGAAAGTAAAGTTCAGCCCTGCCCTCTAACTCTTTAGAAAGGACTTTCACATACCCGTGATCTACTCCAGATTATCCTTAATGAGATAATTGTCACATCCAAGAAATTAAAGTAAATAGATATACTGCTCTGATTTCAATCTGTTTTGTGCCCATTTGAGTGCTTAGAACTATAACAGACACCATATAAATAGTATGTCAACAACCTGTGTTTAATAGTTAATACTGTATATTAAATTTTTATTTTAAAATCTAATGTAGCATACATGAGGGATAAATAACTTTCTAGAAGTTATTCAGTCAGCAGTTAAATAAATAATTTAGGTTAGGGAGGGAAAGGACTCAAGTCAGGAGATCAGAGTTATTGTCCTGGCTTTCACTTTCTCTGAGGATGCTTGACAAGATGCTCTTTAAGATCCATTATAATTCTACAACTCTGTCTTTTCTCCTAATCATCCCCAGATTTCTGCTATCACTGAGAAAATGGTCAAAGATTGAAGCATGGGCCCAAAAGAGAAGTAACAATTTATTGCCAAACACATCCAAGGTAGACATGTGCTAATATGCTTTGTTCTTCATTAATTTAGTGTCCTGGATTAAGTAAAATCTGAAGTTCTCTACTACGGTTGTTTTACCATCCAGTTAAATTTGGGACCACATAATGCTGGAATGCTAAGGAAGAAATAAATTCTAAAAACAGGAGCTAAATCTGATGCCCTCGAAAAGTAAAGCCTGACTGATAGAAACTTTTAGGTCTGATGCTTAAATTATAATTAACCTTTTCAATAAACAGTATCATCTTACCCTAAAGAACAGGTCAAGTTGTAGGTACCCCAAGCAAGTACCACCCCAAAGGCAGGGAGAAAATCTCTTTGAAAATATGCTGGCATGATGTGTATGTTTTTGCTAAAGAATGACCAATGAAATAATCATCTAATTACAAATAACAAAAGGGTACACTGCTGCAAATATGGTTCATATTCCTTTGAACCTGTCTATTCTGTCCAGAGTTGAAGTCTTCTTTTACTTCCTGTTACTGTTACAGGTTATAATTGCTTTAAATGGACAGGATAAACTTCACCCTAAATTGGCACCCCCAAATGAGTAGATTGGTATTCTGGCCCTACATCTTTAATCAAACTGCCAGATGTCTGTCCCATTGCACCAGGGGGTCCCCAGAATCCCCAAGGGAAAGAGGGTACCTGGCAGAGTAGCACATTATCTACCATTACCCAGGCTTTTATTTCAGGCATAGTATAATAATATTAGTTTTTAAACCAATCAGAAAGGAAGGAGATCCAAGGCACACAGTGGATGGTCATCCCTTTGGGATGCTGGCCTAGTAGGTAAACTGACTATCAGTTGAGCATTGTCATTGACAATAATGACCATGGAAGTGATGTCTCACCTGCAGTGTGATGGCAGCTTTCTTGGTCATGGACTGATAAACACCATTAAATTCCACATTGTGGTCGAGATCATACACCGGGCACTGTAGCACGCATGAGGGATAAAAAAGAAAGCATCCCTAATGTCATGTAATGTCATACCACACCTAGGTCCTGTCAGGGCCTTTCACCTGGATCACAGAACAGGGCGTCCTTACTAAGACAAAAACCATGAAAAGTTTTCCCCAGAATAGTCATTAAATAGTCTTCCTAAAACTTGGTCCCTTCTCCTCCAGAGTCAGTCACTTTATATTGAAGAGAAATGTAAACTGATTGTCTTAAAGAGTATAACATTTCCCCCATTTTTGTTATGGGGACAGAAAGGACACAATGTTACAATAAAAATTTAAAAACAAATGATAGGTTTCTATTTTATTTTTCTTGTGGAACCCACAAGTTGGTCTTGTTTGTTTTTTGTCATGGCTCCCCTTCCCTCCCTCCTTCCAACTCTTCTTTGTTGATTTTGGTGAGAAGTCGACTATTCTTTATCTCTCTAAATCAATGTCTGCAAACATGGACTGCCTACTCCGTGTTCACACATACTGTCCTTACTCTCTGGCAGTTTTGGGGGAGATACTCAGTAAGAGGGCAACATGGTTCTTCCCACCCCTCTCTTTCATTTGCTCTGGGATAATGTTAATATAATGCTCCATATTCCATACTAGAAGGTTGACAGGTTATCAGCACTCACCATGATATTCTGGACTGAGACAACAGAACACGGATAAGCCATTTCAGACACCACTTTAATGATAACTGAGTCCACGTCTTCGGGAAACTTGTACAGAAAATACTGAGAATAAGAAAAAGAAAGACATTTGTTAATATTTTCACACGAATAGGATTGTTTCCTCTACTATTAGATGCAAAATTCATATGTAAATCTCAGTGAATCTCCATTAATTAATTCAGCCAGCCATCTATCTCAGACATATTGTGTAACAACTGCTCTGTGCAGGACCTTGTGCCAGACGTGAGGAATACAGCAGTGAATAGGACACAGTAGCCGTCTCAGCCAGTGTTGCCATTTCATTTTTCTATGGTATGATCATTTCTTCCTCAACCTAACTTTGTCACACTTCAATCTATTTCCTGCTTAAGAAACTCCACCCCTACCCCTTTGAATTAGAGATATGCAGGATATAACGTGAGACAAAATTTACTTCTGTGTGGTCATTGTGAAATATGAAGCTCCATGTTGAAAAGCAGGTAAGCCTGTTCTTCAGGAATTTTAACTGCCTTCTCATAGGCGAGAATTAGCACTTGACCAATCCTTCCCCTAGATCTTTTGTGAAAGACTATTTGCTGGCTGGAAAGTACTGAGAAGATATTCAGATTCAAAGATCAAGCCCTACATGTAGTCCCTTGAAATATGTTCACAATTTTGGGCAGGTTGAAGTATCTTTCAAAGCATTTCTCAAATATCACCAGAATTAGGAAACATTTCTTTTTCTTTGAA
>CAUYRT010096847.1:0-10016 GCA_963574885.1 Lepilemur ruficaudatus
CAAAGCCCTGAAGGAAGCCTGCATCTTTTCAAAGCTGCCTTAAAAATTAGTTTGTTTCAAAGAATTAACAAGAAAAAAAATCAAACCCCATTTATAAATGGGCAAAGGAGATGAACAGAAACTTCTCCAAAGAAGACAGAAAAATGGCCAGCAAACATATAAAAAAATGTTCAGCATCTCTAATCATCAGAGAAATGCAAATCAAAACCACAATGAGATACCACCTAACCCCAGTGAGATTGGCCTCTATCAAAAAATCCCAAAACAACAAATGCTGGCGAGGATGTGGAGAGACAGGAACACTCTTACACTGCTGGTAGGACTGCAAATTAGTGCAACCTCTGTGGAAAAGAATTTGGAGATACCTCAAAGAGCTACAAATGGAATTACCATTCAATCCAGCAATAGCATTATTAGGCATCTACCTAAAAGAACATAAGTCATTCTACTATAAAGACATCTGCACTCGAATGTTTATGGAAGCACAATTCACCATTGCGAGGCCATGGAAACAACCCAAGTGCCTGTCAATTCATGAGTGGATTATTAAAATTTGGTATATGTTTACAATGGAATGTTACTCAATTTTAAGAAATGACAATGAGTTAACACCGCTTATATTATCTTGGATTAAGCTGAAGCCCATTATTCAAAGTGAAGTGACACAAGACAGGAAAAATGGGCTCCACATATATTCGCCATCAAATTGGTTCTGACTGATTAACACTATGGTACACAAATGGTGGAGGTGTTCAGTATGGATTCAGGGAGAGGGGGGTAGACCCACATCTGAGGGATGTGGTGAGCACTATGGAGGGGAGGGGAATGCTTGAAATGTAGTTGGTGAAGGGTATTAGGGGTTTCAATAGGGGGAAGGAAATCCTCTAAAATTGATTTATGTGTTTAGCTGTACAACTTGGTAAATTGACTAATAATCATTTAATTGTACACTTAAAATGGAGTAAAAGAATAATATGTAAATTAAGAAGTATTCGTTATGATGCTTTAGCATACAATCTTCCAGAAATGTTTCAGTATATGTATAGATGTAATATATAGGATAACAGTGTATATTCACAAAACTGGAATTCTATGCTCAGTTGGGAAATTACTTTTGTACTCAATGACCTAAGTACATCTTTTTATAACAGTAAATATTTGGAAAAAATAAAAAAAGAGAAAGATATTGTCATTTAAGATTTTGGAAAACCACGTGGTTGACCCCATTGGTGTGTATGTTGAGTTTATCTGGTATTGGAATTAAAGTAAAAACTGAGGTAGGCTTTATGCTACTCCTGAGGAACTGGGTCACAAAGGTCCCACTAGCTGCACTGAAATTCCAGAGGAAGCGTAAGAAGAATCTTAAAGTTTAAGGCATTATAGGTGCCGTCATGTATGGCATACTTTATATCCTGGGGGTAAGAAATGTATCTGCTTTCCCCAGCAGAGTGAATCAGTTCTAGCACTCCGCTATCACTGGAATGGGCAACTCAGAGGACCTATAACATAAATGGGTCATTTTAGGGCATTACCCAGTAAGCACCATTAGGATGTAATTTCATAGGTCCAATTGTAATTCATGGGCCAATATTTGTAACTGAAAAAACATACTATATTCCAAATCAAAATTGGTATAAAATTTATCAGAATTGCTGGAAAATATATTAATATGTCAGTTAACTGAAATTAAACTAAAATTTACATAGTTATTTGTAAATGACAGTCAAGTGCAAACTTAAACCACCATGAAGTGTTACAATAAAAGAAACCTAAAACACTGGAAAAATAATTCATTATAAAAATTTATTTAAAAATAAAAGTGGGCTATATTAAAATCTGTGTTGACCTTGTGCTCTCTCACTTTTTAGTATTTCAAATCAGAATCATTAAACACATAAAAGGTACTACATCCTATGTTAAATATTATTTCACTAAATTATCATTTGTAATCAAATAAGTGGGTACATTTTATATTTAGATGTGCCTCCTTCCTTTACTAAATATCATATCTAATAATCACTTAAATAAAATAATGTATAGGCTGAATACAAAGAAAATATGACCTTGACATATCAGAGTAAAACTGCTAAAAATCAAAGGCAATGAACAGGTAAGAAAATCATACAACGTGGGAAAGGATATGTTACTTTCAAAGGAGCCACAATAAGGCTGGAAGCAGACTTCAACGAATATAATGAAAACCAGAAGTTTTCTTTAAGGTACTGAAAGGACAAAACTGCAAATCCATCTAAAATATTCTTCAAGATAAAGATGTTTACAGAGAAATAAAAAGAGAGAATATATAATATTTAAGCAGAAAACAATTGTCCTTATTTAGCCTGGAAATACAGGAGGAAGAGAGAAATGGAAATAATAAATGTGTAAAAATATTAATAAATGTTGACTCTAAACAATAGTATTTTGTAGGTTTTAAAACATATTTAAAATTAAACATAAAACTAAATTGAAAACACTGAGAACTAAATTGTGAAACAAGAAAAATGCAAAAAGCAACAGTGCTAAGTATAATTGAAGTGTATCGAGGTCCTAACACTGTTGGGGAAAGTGGCATAATTTCTATTAAACTTGAACATAAATAGATGATAGATGTAAACCCAAATATATCAGTAAGTTCATAAAATGTCAAAAGAATAAATACTCTTTTTATAAGAAATAAAAATTATATACTTCCTGTAAGAGAATCATCTTAAACATAAGACACAGAAATATTGAAAGTAAAAGATAAAGAAAGATACAGTATGGAAACACAAACCAAAAAAATAGTAGAGTAGCTATAAAATAACAGATGACATAAATTTAAATCAAATAGCATTACTAAAACTAAAGAGGAATTTCGTAATGATAACGAGATCAATATACCAAGAAATTAAAAACAATTATATATGTGAATGTGCCCAATAGCATAGTTTTAAAAAATTAGGAAGTGATAACTTACAGAAATAATGAAAAAATTATACAAATCCACAATCATAATGAAAGATTTTAACACAACCTACCTCAAATATAGTAGAAGTACATACACACTCACATACAAATAATCACAAGTTAACCAATGTGTAATTGAAAAATGTAGAGCAGTGCACCCAAAAATGACACAGTCCACATTCTCTTCAAGTAGAAAAATAATTACTACCCACAATATAATCATATGCTGCATCACAAGGCAAGTCTGAAAAAAATTTTTAAAGGAGTGAAATCATACACATTTTACCTACTCACAGGGAAATTAAGCTTGAAATCAACTAAAAATGTTACTAATAAATCTCCAACAGTTTGGATATGTAAAAAGTATTTTAAGCAATCCACATATCAAACAAGAAATCACAAAGATATTTGGAAATTACCTTGAATTATATAATGACATTATATAACAAAGTTTATTTGTAAGCCTGAGCTAAAAAAAAAAAAAAATGAAAACCTGTGGTTAAAAATAAATGTCTTTCCATACACAGACAGATTAGAGAAGAAAAAGATGGAAATCGATGACCTTGTATGTATCTAAATCGAATTAGGAATAAGAGACGACTTCTGCAATGAGGGCCTGAGTTGCTCCGGGGACTCTGCCCAGCAAAGCAATCATAACCAGCTGGAAAATAATATAATTAGGTAATATAACAGATATATGCTAGATGATTGATACTTAGATGATAGAGATAAAGATGACATGGATATAGATATAAACCATCTACTAGAAATCTCTAGAAATTGTCTCAAGGGCACACAACAAATACAGAAATATATATTCATGGAAATCTCCTTAGTCGCAGAATAACTGAGTCTGTGGCATCTGAGCCAGGATCTGCTCTCTCTCCACACTCCCAGCCCAGCATGACACAAGTTCCATGCAGGATGTGTGCAGCCACAGGGAGCACGGGCCTCCCTCTCCCACCAGTATCCTGCTGAGGGTGATGATAATTTCCAAGAAGAACAGGCTGCCCGAATTTCTCATCCTACCAGCTTGCAGTGAAGGGACTCTGTTCCAAGCCAGAGCATCTGGGAGAGGTGGGGAACTCTTCCTTCACACCTTCGCTCCCAGGGCCGAGGTCAGCCACAGCACGGCAGACCAGGAATAGCCGGGCTCCCATGGCCTGCCCCAGCCCATCTATAGGACGAGAGTCCATGCCAGGAGAAGCGAGCCAGAAGAGGAGCCTCCCCTGCACAGCCAGTGTCACTCAGAGAAAAGCGGGCCACCATCTCTGTTGCCTGCTCTGGAGTAATGATCCAGAGACTGTGCAGGAGGAGAGGCAAACTGAAATAAAGGAGATCTCTGCGACTCTCCTTAAGTAAACTGACATTTGGAACCAAGTGTGGGAAAGATAAAACATAGGGCACTCTTGCAAACGGTGGAAATCGTGGTGTTAAAAATTTAAAAGGAGGCTAGAAGTTCCATGACAGCAACAAGCTATATTCTAAACCAGAAGGAATATTTGGCAGAAAGACCTAGAAAAATAGATAGCAAAGAAGCTTCCTCCTGGAGTTGGGCCAAACCTCAAAGGATGATTTTAAATATCATTCCAGCAATGGCCCAAAGCTTCAGACTGTTCATTAATAGTCTCAGAGTCAGCACACACACATTTTATTAATGAATGATAAAACTAGTGGATAAAGAATGATTAGAAATGGAATATTTGCATAATCTCAAAGCCTCTCCACATGAGATATTTATTAATTGCAAAGGGAAAATTAGTAACTTTACTGTGGAGAACACTGGTAGACATCGCCTTGACTGTATGTTCAAAGTTAACCACCACCAGTCAGCAGGGGCACTAGCGTCTTGTGCCTTCTGATATCATCACTGAAAAAGACACAATATTACTTTGTCAATTTCTTGCCCAGAAATTCATAGCCTGAATTTTATCATGAGGAAACGTGATACAAACCCAAGCCAGAGGACAATCTACAAAATAATTGGACAATTCTCCTCGAAAGTGTAAGGAACGACTGAAGAATGACACCAGGTTGGAGGAGGCTGTAGAGACATGGCAACCGAAAGCAATGGCTCATTCTGAATTAGAATCCAGCCCAGAATAAAAACACTAATGAACAATCAGAGGAATCAGAATATGATTTTAGACTACTTAGTAGTTTTGTATTGTATTTGGTATTGATTTCCTGATTACATTAATAGTAATTTTATTATAGTTACACAGGAAGTGAAAATTAGAGAAAGCTGAGTAAGGAGTACATGGAAACTCATACTATTTTTGCCATTTTTTCCATGTGTAAAATTTTTTCAAGACAAAAAAGTTAAAAAATAAAAACATTTTAAAAAACAAACAAAAATAATAAAAGTAACTGTTACCCTTCTTTAAAAGAAGCAAACGGGCTATAGCAGTACATACCCACCAGAAAGGCTAAAATGAATAAGACGAACACGCCAAGTATCCATAACTTTGTAAAGATACTGGAACTCTAAATACCACAGGTAGGAGAGTAAATTGATACAACCATTTGGAAAACGTTTTTTGCCAGTATCTACTGAAGATGCACACATACAAATCCTATATCCCAGGAACCCACTCCTAGGTATATACTCAATACACATTCATAAAAATGTTTACTCTAGTATTATTCATTATAACTCCACACAGAAAACAAGCCAAAGGCTGATCAATGGTAGAATAGATACACACAGTGTGTGGTGCCCACCTGTAGTCCCAGCTACTTCAGAGACTGAGGAAGGAGGATCGTTTGAGCACAGGAGTTCAAGGCTGCAGTGAGATATGATCGTGCAACTGCACTCCAGCCTGGGTGACAGAGAGAGACCCCAACTCTACAATACATACATACATACATACATACACACACACATTGTGCTTTATTCACCAATGGAACACAACTTTTCAGACAGTATAATTATAATTACATAAAATGACATCCATGAATGTTCTAAACACAATGTTGAGGAAAAGAGTCTATACTGTATGTTTCTATTCACACAAATTTTGAATACAGGATGACCTTGTAAGTGATGTTTGACTTTAGCAGACTTACTTTTGGGGTAGGTATTGGCTGTGAGGAACCACAAGGAGGATTTCTGTTTGAAGTGCTGCTGTGGTTTTCTCTGCCTGGTGTGCTGACTGTAAAATTGATTAAGCTGTCTTTACAATATTTTGTCCATATGATATATATACACATATGTATGTTGTAATAAAAGTTGTATAATGAAAGTTTTCTAACTATATACATATTTTTTTCCTAAGTTTTATCTTTTTTTTGCTATGATGCTAATTTTCTATGAACGTTGTATTTACATGCATTACAAACACCAGAAGTGAATCACCTTGCTTTTAAGTTATTACTCTGTCTCTCTCCCATCCATCTTTCTATTTTCTCTCACTTATCCTTCAAACTACTGTGCTATGCCTCCCATCCATAATATTGCACTAAATAATTCAGTGTTTGTGATTGTCAGTAATGATCTTTCACATTCAGAACTTGGCATTTTTTTCTGGCTCTTCAATCTTGAAACTCTGTTCTCAATTACTTTACTTCTTTTCCAGAATTCCATATGAATGAATCTTACCCTTTGCCAGGTATTTTGTTAAGCAGGAAATAAATGTCACTAAATAACAGAAAATGCTCTAACTAAATCAGCACAGGGAATGGTGGAACACTTAGAGATGATGGAGAAACAGAAACAGCTATAGTGGAGGACTTTTCATGGCTTAAAGGTTTCAATCTTAATGATCTCTGATTTTCTTCATACCTGGACCGAACAGGCCCGCCTCCGGGCTTTTGACCTGCCTGCTCCTCGTTCCTTGTGGGGAAGGCGGTTCCCTTAAGTACCTGCAGGACAAACTCATTCACTTGCCCAGGCCTCTGTGAAAAGTGCCCTCCTCCTACACATGACAGTCTGCCTCTCCTCGCGTGCTTGAGCCTTCCTGCATTCCGCATCGTCAGCACAGACATCCTGATACAGTTGTTTTTGTTGGTTTACCCCGTCTAACGCTCAGCCGGGTCTCACAAACAGCGCAGCTCTGGTGCAGCAGGGGCTGGCACCTGTTCGCCCACTACGGTGTGCTCAGCACTCAGAATAGTGTCAATTGGATTTGTAGTAAGTTCTCAGTAAATATGTCTTGAGCTAATAAAATATAGGTTGAATGTTGATTCCTATACACAAACTTTGTCAATTGAACATGGAGGTAAAATATTGCATTATTATATTGAAATATCTGTAAATTAAGAACTTGATTATAATAAAACAAAGACTAAAGAAGAGTGATAACTATGTGTTTCTATTCTGGGAATGGACAGATACCACTTGAAAACTGTTAAACCTTCAATCAGTAAAGTTTTCATGGAAGAGGAAGAGTTTAAGAAGCAGTATGCCATGGTAATTAGAGTAATATTTGCACCAAAAAGAATTTAAGTAGAAGGAAGTCTTATAATTTTTTCTTTACATATAATATGAACAAGAAATGCTGTCATTTCTGGATATCACTTCATCTTGGCAATTCATTGTGTGTTAAATCATTAGCTCATAAACACACATGAATTCCCATTCAAAGAAATGCGGGTGGTTGATATATGATCTTTGCCTTACAACTGAGTAAATTAAAATAGAGACTAGAAATGACATGGCCAAGCTCAAACAAAATTTATGGTTAAACTTGGATTAGGACCCAAATGTCCCAATTTCTCTACTCTGAATTGTCACGTCATCCTGAATGGCATGCACGTCTCCTTTCCTTATTGTAGAATTTTTCTGTCATTTATTTTTATTCATATATTTACAATAATGTTACTAATACATAGTTAAAACCAATAATTTCTTTTGATTTAGTTAAGATTTTAAAATTATTTCAAATAGAATTGGGGATTCATACTTCTCTACAAATGAATTTAAGTTTAGCACTCATTGATATTTCAGTCATTTAAAAATTCATACATGTCTTTTGGGTTATTCTTAAAAAAAAAAAAATTAAGGTGAAGAAACTCACAAATTGAATCTGAAATTTCATCACAGCTACTTCTATTCATGTCCCAAACTAGGGAAGGGTGTATGGTATTTTTGAGGTTAAAAGGGAAGAAGTAACTTGCTCAAGGTCACATAAGCAGTAGTCAGGCCAGTATTTGAATTCTATCCCAAATGACTCCAAAACTCATGATTTTTCATCTGCTGTGTGTTCCCTTTGAAGAGAATGTGTATCCCAGAGTAGGGGATATTCAAGTGCCACCAAAATGGCAACAGTGAAGTACCTCATTATGGCCACATTTGGACAAGATGCCTGGAAGCTGTTGTCAAGCCAGAAAGCAAGGAAGTGCTCAAAAACGAAAATGAGGGGGTGTGTCAAAAGAACACAGTAGCGGCCTGAAAGATGGCAGAAGACAGAATGGTATAATCAACAAAATAAAGAACGTAGGATAACCAAAGCATAAAATAAAGATTCATGTGTACATATTGATATAAATAAATGATTGAATAAATAAGTACGTGAGACAAAGTTGCTATACAGAAGAATTCCAAGTAATTAATGCAGATGGTCCAGTTTCCAGGGGGAGGGACATTACCCCTCACTTGGGTGTGGGCTGAGCACGGGGCTGTTCCACGGGCATGGCGTGAGAGGGAGGGATGGGAAAGAGCAACACTACGTGGAGTCACCTGACAACACTGCTTCAGCCAGGTGACCAGTGCCATATTGCCAGCAATAAGTCACATTGATAGTGCATGCCCTTGAGATAATAGGAAAAGAATCACGTTACCTCTAAGGTTTTGATCCTCAGAACCCGTAACTATAGTCTAATCATGAGAAAAACATCCAAAAAATCTCGATGGCTGGTCTGCAAGACACCTCACCAGTACTCCTCAAAACTGCCACTGTCAATGTCATAGAACACAAGAAATTCTGAGAACCTGTCACAGTTTAGGTGAGACTAAGGAGACCAGGTGAATAAATAAAATATGGCATCATAAATGGGATTCTGGAATAGAAAAAGTATATTATGTAAAAAGTGATAAAATCTGAATAAAGCATAGACTTTATAATAATATATCATTATCGCTTTATTAGCTGTGACAAATACATGATTGTAACCTAAGATGTTAACAATGGAATCTTGGTGTGGGGTCTGTGGGAACTCTACCCTGTCCTTGCAACTTTCCTATAAATCTAAAACTATGCTAAATTTTTAAAAATTTATTTTTAAAAAGTGAGCATAAAAACTTGTTTATGCATATGGTCAAATGATCTTTAAACAATTTATAATTTGTATATTAATATATCACCTAAATGATTCCTTTTAGCAACCCAGTGCTAGGTACTATCATCATCCCCATTCCCCAGGGGATAAAACTGAGTCTCAGGAGTATTCTGTAACCTGCCCAAGATCAGAGAAATTAGGCAAAAGATCTAAGATTTAAACCTGTCTAGACTGGCTCTAAAGTCTCTGTCCTTAAACCTTGTTAATTTGTCTAATATACAAAACTTTTATCCAGCCTAATTTTAGAATTTTCATTTTTTTACTTATGAAAGTACTTTGTTATTTAGAGTAAAATACATTTTGATTTCATTCATTTTATATTTAAGAAAGTTTGTCTTTAGGCTTCATATCCATATTTTAGTTTTGTTGTAAACAGGAAATGACTAACAATGAATTTGATATCCGACAACATTAAAACATTCAAAAAAGCTTGAAAAGAACAGCTTATAAAGCAGCTGTTTGGTTGCCTAAGGTAAAACTCATAGAGTATGAGATTCTTTCCTGTAAGATTTACTTATAAGTGAAATAGTGCTTGGGAAAATAAGTAGATGCAATGAAAAATAAATTAGGATTCAAAATGAAAGGCATAATAATTTAAACAGCTTGATATTTTAAAATTCTTGTAGAAGAAGAAGACATCATTGACTAGGGTGTGTGTGTGTGTGTGTGGTGTATGTTTGAGAAAAAGGACTGTCATCTCTCCAGTTGGAGGACAGCTTCTCCCAGTGTCGAGGGCATGGCTGCTGATACACCATCAAACACAGCTTTTCTCAAGGCATGTTCATTTGGCC
>CAUYRT010096849.1:0-21750 GCA_963574885.1 Lepilemur ruficaudatus
TTTTTAGTTGGCCAATTAATTTGTTTCTATTTTTAGTAGAGACGGGGTCTTGCTCTGCTCAGGCTGGTTTCGAACTCCTGACCTTGAGCAATCCTCCCACCTCGGCCTCCCAGAGTGCTAGGATTACAGGCGTGAGCCACCACGCCCGGCCTATTCTTGTGGCTTTAACACCATTTTGCCTTGTTCTAGAGTTATTCGTATCGTCGTCCTTCTTTCCCCCACAACAATAGTCCTTGGATCCTACTAATTTAGAAATACTGAAGAAGAGAATAGAATAGTCAAAAGATTACATGCCATATAAATACTTATTTATTGTGTATATATGCAGTGAAATATATATGTATATATACACATATATATAGTTTTAAATACCAACATTTATTGATTTATATATTAGCCTCAGCTCTGCTATGTGCAGGAATAATTAACACAGAATGTCAACAGCTAAACCCAACAAAGATATATTCCTTTCTCATGGGGAGTCCAACATGGGACCAGTGGTCTTTGTCTTTTAACTATTCCATCTGAGTACATCAATTCCAAGATTGCATTGGCAGGGAAGGAGAAAATGGAGAAGGCACATGGGCAGTTAAAGATCTTGGCTCAGAAATGACATGCGGCCCTTCTGCCCACAGTTCATTGGCCAGAGCTGACCCTATTGGGGTCATATGGTGACTAGGAAACCAAGGGGAGTGCATGGTGATTCAGGGAGCATTACCTGTCTCTGCCATGATTGGCTTAAGTGTTGCAGGATTTCCCAAGCATAAACTCATGTCTACCTATGATCTAGGTGGTTATAGCTGTCTCAATTTTCCAGATGAGAAAACTCAGGGAAGTTAAGCCACTTGCCTAAGTTTGCTCAAGTAGTAAGCAGTAGAGCTGGGATTTAAACCCCATTGTCTGATTCTTAACTCTGTACTCTTAATGAGTGGATTATGAGAAATTGATTTAGTAAGCAGCATGAAGAGAAGCTCTAATTAAAAAAAAAAAAAGTTATGGGGTCTTAGGCCATGGAAATCTAACCATATGTGGATAAGTGATCTCTCTTACTGACCAAAATGCAATGCTAAGTTTCCCTGCACACACTTGGTACATACTTATGGATTGAGTGGTAAGGTCTAAACCAGTCTGTACATTTTAAAAAATAAATCATGATCCAATTCTATTAGGAAACTCTGTATTTATCTCCTGATAGCAACTAAAGTGAAAATGGCTAAGAGCAATAAAAATCCATTTTGCTATTTAGTACAGTTTGTCAGACTAGAGAAATGGGATTGAGTTTCAAAGCCACAGGCAAGCTGGCTGCAATCTGCGGCTACACAGTTGATGGGTTTTTTTCTTCTTTATTTACAACTCTTTTGATAAGCCTTCAGCAAGTTACATAGGTTGTTCTAGTTGTATCTCGTTTGACTGGATTAGAATACTTGATGACAGTTTGGATAAGTTTGAGGCAGATGGTTCTTGACATTTTTCATGGCATCAGTTACAAACCATGCAAGAAACTCTTTCATCCTTTGTTTATCCTTCACTTAGAAGCCACTATAGTAGATCGTTAAACTTTCATTTTTCACAGTGCTGATTAAGGCATACTACAAGGCAGATGTTATTCCGTACCATTTTTAACAATTTACATTTAGCACCAAAGCTGGCTTTGTACTTGTTCCAGTGGATCAATTCACTTCTTTAAAACTTCAAGGTCAATCTCCGAAACACTGTGACTCCCTTAACAATTTAATGTTTCGTAAACTTCTCTTGGTTACAGAAACCCTGCTACTATTCCATTTATATGTGTTTGCTCATCAACACACACACAATTCAATAGTTCTCTTCCTCAACAGAGTAAGAGCATTATTTAAGAGGCAGTTCATTAATCAAAGAGAAGAGTCTCAAAACAAAACAAAA
The DNA here is from genome assembly GCA_963574885.1 of Lepilemur ruficaudatus. Lineage (NCBI taxonomy): Eukaryota > Metazoa > Chordata > Mammalia > Primates > Lepilemuridae > Lepilemur > Lepilemur ruficaudatus. The sequence goes on from CAUYRT010096849.1 coordinate 1,903, forward strand.
AAAGAGTTTGAATATAACCTGCCAGAATATCTTAATTTTTACCAAAGCAAATCTGGAACCAGAAGTGACTGACAGTCCTGAAGTACAAGATTCATTGCACCTCAGAACTGAGAAGTAGAACAATGAGTAAGAAATATTTCTCTTTTCTTCTCCATGTTTTAGTGATTTAGTAAATCACATACTATTTAGTTCAATCTGAGACACATACAGGTAGATAAAAGCATCTTTAGATACAATGCAATGTTGACAAATAGGCTCATGAAATGCAAATTGTGACAAAATTTGATTGTACCTTAGGAAAATACAACCTTTCGCTTGTTCTCTTCTGTAATTTTAAAGTTCATCCCCTTTACCTACAAAAGATAACATTTTGCTGAGGAAAACAAGAGTGTGGGAAATCTAGAAGACAGTCTACATGAAATATGCTCACATGTATTCCCTACCTCATTTGAAAGTTAGGAGTTGAGGCAGGATTATGGGCCATGCAAGCTGGAGTACTATTTCTCCAAAAAGAAAGGAAGCAAAACAAACACAAGAACAACAAAGGAGTAAGCAGTAGGCTCTGTGGGCTCTTTCATTCTAGCATGGTGCAAAACCAATCCACCAAAAAGCGAGCAACTTTAGGGCTAAACAGGACCTTGAGGGATCATCTGGTCCAGCCCCTTTAATAACACACAGTAACTGAAAACCAACCTGTTTTTTCCCCTCCTTTTACTTGCAGGAGGAAGATATGAGAAGGGCGTGGAAAGCAAATAATTTTATTTTTGAAAGTAGCACTTCCAGAGCTTTAGACCAGTCTTTCTATAACTCAGGGCAACCATCAAGGGGTAGCCTGCTCTCTAATGAGCCCCATTTCTTAAACACTGGTGAGCCTAAGGCAGAATCTGAAAGTTGCAAAAAACAAAGGAAAACTGATGCTTATTTGCATATTAATAGGCCAGGGATTCTGCCCAGATCAAGTGCACTTACATAAGCATTTGTCTTTCTTACTGTGTTTTTAGCTAATGTGGGTCTCTGTGAAATAGTATTTGCCTTTGGTTATGTGTAGTCACAGCCTTTCATTTACCTGAATCATTCAATGAAGTATTAAGAGGACAAAGTGTGGGGAATAAGGCAAGTGGGAGTACAGTAAGGGGTGTTGTTTTAATATAGGCTTTATTATCATTCAGGTATGGTAAGGCCAACAGATCAGGAAATGACTGTCTTTGAACAGATAGCTTGTTATACTCACACACTTCAAGAGGTGAGGGCACACCACGGTCGGGGAATCAGTCAGGAGGCAGAAGGAGAGACGGAAATCCTGAGCAAGAGCTTTTAATGTGGTTTTCTTGGGAAGAAATGAGCAATGCAGGGTAAACAGGCAGGGAATTGGCTAGTTTGGCTAATTTCAGTGAGCTCTGAAGCACAGGGGCTGTCCTAGTTGTCTGGTATCTGGCTCTGGGATGATTAGGGCTGATGGATAGTGGTCTGGAGCTTGAGAGCCCCATAAAAGAGGTGGTTGGGGGTGTGGGCTCTGGAATGGTTGTTTTGCATTTGAAAAATATGCTCTTGGATGAGTTGTTTATCATCTGCGGAAACTAGCTACCTCGGGAGGGGCAATCCCTCCAGCATCAGTAAGGCCCCAGATGTCAAAGTGTTAGGATACAGAAAAGAAAAGACATGGTCAATACAGGAGTGTAGCATTCCCTCAGCCTCTCTGCTGGGGATAGGCCAAGTACATTGAGAGGAGAGCCACAGAATTCCAGGTGGTGCCAGTGATGGACCAGGCGCCAGTGATGACAGAGGGATGGTGCATGGCCAAACCAGGAGCAGGAGGCAGAAACACAACACCATGTAGTAACTGCCCAGAGGATAACCCAGGGGTTGTATTAGTTATCTATCACTGCAGAATAACACCGCCAAATTTAGTGGCTCACCATTTCTCAGGTCATGGGTCTGGGAACAACCTAGTTGGGTGCCTCTGACCCAGCCTCTCACTAGGCTGCATCAGGGTGCTACAGGTTGGGGCTGCTGTCATCTCCAGGCTGGACTGGGAGAAGATTGGCTTCCAACTCACTCAGATGGCTGCTGGCAGGCCCCAGGTCTTTGCTGGTTGTTGAACAAAGACATCAGTTTCTTGCTACATGAACCTGTCCATAGAGTACAATAGCATGGCACCTTCCTTCTCCTAGAGCAAGAACTCTAAGAGAGAGTGATGGACAGAGAGAGACAGTGTAGGAGAGGTTGAGCAAGGTGGAAGCCAGGGTCTCTTTGTTACCCAGTGTTTGACGTGGCATTCCATCATTTCTGCTGAATTCTATCCATTGGAATTGCATTACTAGGTCTAGCTCACACTGAAAGGGAGATTATACAAGATATGAATACCAGAAAGTAGGATCATTGAGGGCCATTTTATAGGCTGCTGACCACAGGAGTGGACAGAAATTTTAAAAACAAACAAAAAAATCCCAAGTCCAAACCTCTCCTTTCCAATTACATAATAATAGAAAGCAGTCCTTGTGGATATGCTTGGGTTATAATTGCTCCTATTTTACAGATGCATCTCAGGAAAAGTAGGAACTAATCCCTTAGCTAGTGTCAGACAGCATTAAATGCCAGGCCTACTAACTTCCAGGCTGTATCATACAATTTCTTTTAAGTACAAAGAAAGTGCAGATATAATAAATGGAAGTTCATTGTTTGAAAATTCACAGTGGTCTGTGAAAAGGGTTGATTAACATTAACAAGATGGGAAGCTCAATAATAAACTTAAATAGACAAATAAGAAGGAGTATTGCCACTACGGTTGTTTTAGATTTTCAGCTTGGCAAAGATTAATTAGATTGATATTGCCCAGTGTTGAGGAGCATATGGAGAAAAGACACTCTCATACCCTGTTGAAGGGAGTATAATGGGTATGAAATTTTGGCAGGCAATTTGGCAATATCTATCAAAAGTTAAACTTGTGCAGACCCGTTGATCCAGCACTTCTACTTCTGGGAATTCCACCCAAGGAAGTAATTAGGCAGGCACACACAGAAGTATGTGCAAAGATAGACGTTGCCATGTTGTTGAAAATAAGTAAATGGATAGATCAGTGGATGGATAGATAGATTAAAATAATCACTGTGTCCACAAATGTCAGATAGGTTAAATAAATTATAGATTAGATAAAATATAGTCATCCACTAAAATTGGCAATTTATATCTGCATTTATTGACAAGGAACGACCTCTGTAACCTATTGTCAGAAGAAAAGAACAGGAATATGAATAAGAAGACACCAAAATTTTAGAATACGACTGGAATTTTAGTATAAAATTTTAATTGTGATTGTTTCCCAATAAAAAAAATTATTGTGATTTCAACTTTTTTGTCTGTATTTTCTTGCATTTTCTATAATAAATATACATAAATTTCATAGCACTGAACAATAGAAGTTATTTTTCACAGCTTCTCCCTTAAGAATATAGCCCCTAAACTGAATATAGCAGTTGATTCTGTTTTTTAACTTTTTAAGGAAAAACTTACACAGTAAACACCCATTCCCAGTTTATTAAACATCATGGAGATGATATTTGTAATGAACAAAGGGCTTAGGGCTTCAGCAGGGCAAGGTTTTTATTTTTATTTTTGGCCAAAGCAGTAACAATGCTACTGTAAGTGGAAGATCTACAGGCACTTTTTGTAGCCACTGAAAAGCTCTTCCCACTCTAAACACATGTTTGAATTAGTTAGAAGAACATGCTCCCAAACAATAACTTGTTGCTCAAATGTTGTAATAATTGTCTTGAAAAACAGTTCATTAAACCTTGTGCACTTGATTTTTCAGCCCTCTGTGTATCTGGGTGTTTCCTATCACAGACTCAAGCTACAAAATGGGCTTCTTCTTTCACTCTGAACCCAAGCCAGGAAGACATCTGTGCCCTCAGCCCTTCCAATATATTCCATCTGCTTATTTCTTCATGTCAAGAGCAATATGGAATTTACAATGCTGGCTTTTGTATATACCCTTAAGTTGTGTTTTTTTTTAATATAACTTTTCTAGAGTTACAATTTTTATAAGGAAATCCCAGCACTTGAATATTCCCATTTGGACAATAATAATTGGAAATTAGGTTAAAACTATTGTTTTAACTAGGACTGATATCAAAACTTACCTTCTCTAGAAAGGTCTGTGAAATAAGCTTGTCATCAGAAGGTACTCTGGTCAAGCAATTTCCTGCTGCTTAGTTAAGCTAGCATCATCTTCTGCCTAAATAGAATGGAATGGTGTCTTTGGAACGAAGGAGATATTTGTTTGGCATTCAGATTGCCATGCCAAGAAGACATAGGTCAGCCTGTCCTTTTGACAAATCAACCCTGAAGAACAGATCTTAGAAACAATAAATATATCATACGTGTTCCATAATGCAATAGAAAAATGGCCCTCCTCACTGATCTTCTGTCTGATTTGTAAATAGAAAAAAAAACAACTCTTATTTATACGAAAGGAGGAATTTAACTAATGTATTTTCACGATTAAATAACATTCTCTCATAATTTTTCAAGTTATCATGAGACAATCTGATGTGAATTAATGTGGATCTGGCTTTTATCACCTAGATGAAAAGAGTATCGGTGCTAAGATGGGTATAGGAGACATTTCATGATTTAATTATTCCAAACAATTCATGTGCTTTAGTACACAAAAGATAACAGTTAGCATACTGCTAAACATTTACTGATATACAAGTCAAGACAAAGATAAAAGATTTAATTCCAAAGGAAAAATACACTGTCCAAAGGAAAAACTGCTGTCGTGGGATTTTGAAACAGAAGTTAAAGAAACAAAAATTAATAATGGAGATTTGAAGAGCTTATGCAGGAACATGATTGTGGGGGCACAGTTTCTGCTACAGTATTCCATCCTCTTTCTATTTCTTTATGCTCACAAACTACACTCCTACTTTTTCTTCCCCTGGTGGACTCCTAAAAGCAACCTCATTTATATCCCACACTAATTCTATTTTTACTTTTGGGATTGGCTCTACTTCCATAATCTGATACACCTTAAACATCCCCCTAAAGGTGCTTCTCATTGCAATGAAAATATGCAAAATCTCACATTTGTGAAAGTACATTTGGGTACACAGACTCATTCTCTTACCCTCTGATACATTCTAGGCTTGGAGAAGCCACATCAGCCAGTTCAAATCACTCTGAGTTATTTATTTTCTGAGGACCACCATGGTTAGATGAAGTGAAAGACAGAAAAAGATGCCAGCAGGTTCCAGTTTGTCCTAGATTTTCCCTACACATAGCTCTTCTTCATGATTGATGGCCGAACTGCCCAACACTGACCCTTGTACACCTCTAGATACAGAGAAATCAGCCTTCCAGAAACTTCTTCACCAGATCCCTTTTGTGATCTCCCTCTGGCAGCTGGGCATGCCTGACTTCCCTACAAGTTCTGATTTGTTCCCTTGTGCTTATTGCTTTGGGAGAGTTGGTTAGTGACTTTTCTCTGATCCAACATCTCCTCTTTCCAGACTTTACTTGTCCAGCCCCTCTCACATTTTATAAGATCTAATCCCTCAATAAACCGCATAGTACATAATAATCACAGTGGTTCTGCTCCCTAGTTGAACCCCAAGTGATACAGTTATTGCTTGGTTCTGACCATAATTAAGCCAACCAGGAGACCAAAGGGATGAAATATGCAAATCAAGTCATTTTAGAATTACTGAGGCCACGGGAAGTGATAAGCCTGGAGAAGTGACGATTTAGGGGAGACACAAGAGCTGCTGTGGCAGCTGTGGTTATTGGATTAGTGCATAGCCATCCCCCACTCCTTCCCTCTTACCTGTATCACTTTCTCAGCTCACCTGGCAGTGAGGGATGGCCATTTCACCCAGTCTCGCCAATGAAAGATGAACAGAAGTCTGTAGAGAGACTTCCGGGGGACTTTTGCTTTTTCAAAAAAGGGAAGGGAGTTAAAGGAGAGCTTGCAGGTGCCATTTCTCTCTTTCTTCCTGCCTTGACTTCATCCATGATACCTGGAACAGTGGCAGTCATTTCAGCTATCCTGCAGAAAAGCATGAAGAAAAAAGCCAGCAATGCTAAGAATGGTAGAGCAGAGAGAGAGAACCTGGTTCATCATGAGATCAATGAAATACCAGACCAAGCCGAGGGCTGCCTGTCTTTGAGCTTCCTACTAAAGAAACAATAAACATGATGGATAACAGACTTAAACCTAAGGCATGAAACTATATGAATTCTAGAAGAAAGTGTTGGAAAAACTCTTATAGACATTGGCCTAGGCAAAGAATTTATAAAGAAGATCCCCAAAGAAATCACAGCAACAACAATAATAAATAAATGGGACCTGATCAAATTAAAAAGTTCCTGCACAGCCAAGGAAACAATCAGTAGAGCCAATAGACAACCTACAGAATGGGAGAAAATATTTGCATGCTACACATCCAATAAAGGGTCGATAACTAGAATCTATAAAGAACTCAAGCAAATCAGCAAGGAAAAAATCAAAGAAACCCATTAAAAAGTAGGCAAAAGACATGAACAGAGACTTTTCAAAAGAAGATAGACTAATGGCCAACAAGCATATAAAAAAAATGCTCCACATCTCTAATCATCAGGGAAATGCAAATCAAAACCACAATATCACTTAACTCCAGTGAGAATAGCTTTTATCAAAAAGTCCCAAAACAACAAATGTTGGAATGGATGCGGAGAGATAGGAACACCCGTACACTATTGGTGGAACTGCAAACTAGTACAACCTCTATGGAAAGTGGTGTGGAGATAACTCAAAGAACTAAAAGTAGAACTACCATTTGATTCAGCAATCCTACTACTGGGTATTTACCCAAAGGAAAAAAAGACATTTCATTAAAAAGACACCTGCACTTGAATGTTTATAGCAGCACGATTCACAATTGCAAAGATGTGGAAACAACCCAAGTGCCCATCAATATATGGGTGGATTAATAAAAAGTGGTATATGTATACCATGGAGTTCTGCTCAGCCATAAAAAACAATGGTGAACTAATACCTCTTGTATTAACCTGGATGGAACTGGAGACCATTCTTCTAAGTGAAGTAGCACAAGAATGGAAAAATAAACACCACGTGTACTCACCATTAAATTGGAACTAATTGATCAACACTTATGTGCACATATGGAAATAATATTCATCAGAAATCAGGAGGATGGAAGAGGGGATGAGTAAATTCACACCTAATGGGTACACTCTATCTGGGGGATGGACACACTTATAACTTTAACTCAAATGGTACAAAAGTAGTTTATGTAACCAAAACATTTGTACCTCCATAATATTCTGAAACAAAAACAACAAAAGAAAGCTCTTACTTCGAAAAACTGGATTAAACATAACATCACTTAAATTTTATGGACATATCTGAATCACCACATTAAACTACTATGTTTGATTTAGTTCTAAAATAAAAGTGATATCTTTTGTCCTCTAAAAAAAATAATTGGTAAATGAGAGATTATGTTTCTTTCATCAAAGAACATGCTATCTTGTGAGCACATCTTTTAAAATGATAGCCTCAAGTTAAAAAAATATTCATATATGAAGTGTAGAATCCTAGTGTGACTATAATTGAAGTAAACATGGTCTGTTCATTGTAGATATAGATATATATATATATATACACACCAAGATAATTTATTAATGAAAAATTTTGCCATTATGAAATTATCTTTTTTTCTACTTTAAATTATCAACTATTTCAGAATGGTGATTTTATATTCCAGATTCAATTATCATTGTTTGCATATTGTAAATGCTCAGAAATATTTGTCAAATAAAATAGAAAAAGAGTGAAAAAAATAAACATCCTTATGATTGAAGCCAATGTTATCTGGGTTTTCTGTTACTTGTAGCCAAATGGACTCCTTACCTACACAGCTGTCCTCAAGCTCTTTAAGTAGTCATGAGAAGAGAAAAATGGATAGAAAAGAAAATGTACTGAACACCTACTATGTGTTGGGCATATGTCAAACATTTTCACTCACATTTTGCTATTAATCCTCATAATTAACTCAGTGAGGTAAGTACTGTCTACATTTTAGGGAGGAAGGAATTGAGGCACAGAAATTTAAAAACTACCCAAGGTCAATTAATTTGTGGATACATAATTTGAATCTTCCGATTCAAGGTTCAGTTTAGTCTCACTTAAGCCATAGATACGACATGTTCTTTATCCTTTCAGCGAACATACTTAGGATTACTAGAGAGATGTTAGAAATGTAGGTTTTGACTCATTGAAGTTTATAAGATGAAACTGGTATGAAGAAATAATGTCTAATAACCAGAGATAACTAAAACTCAGAATGATCTGTCTTAGAAAATACTAAGTTCTGTGTCAAGAGAAATATTCTTGTATAAGTGAGACATATGACCATTTTTTTAGGGCTGTTGTAAACAAATTCCAGCATTGAGTAGGAGAGTGACCTAAATGATTTCGAAGGTTCCTTCAACTCTAAGATCCTATGGCTTTCCGGACATGGCAAGGTGTTTTCCACTTGATTCTGACCACCATAAGTTTCCAAATTGGAGTTGTTCTTTCTGGTATCTCAGTCTAAAAGATGATACCCCCAAGGGACAGAGCAAAGATCTTTCCTAGTTACTGATTTAGAAAATAAAAACCTTTCCATGCCTCAAGGTCAGACCTCAGAGAAAAATCAACATGACTAACAAGCAACTCATTAAGCGGGAGGTGGTTGTAGTCTGGATATATTCTATAGTTCACATATCACAGTAAAGAAAACAGTTTCTGCTCTACCAAAAATATACTTTCTCTTCTCCCCACCTCCCCCCCCAAAAAAGACCAGAGGCCCAAAAGGAAGAAAGTGTTTCTCTTTAACAGGTCTTAAAATTATTTTAAAAGACATTTTGGCATAAAGGTTGACTCTACCCAACAGGAAATGGATTTGTAGATAATGATGATCTTTCTTTCCTGGTTCAGGGTAAAGCAGAAAAGTAACTTGGAAAAGAAAAACTACTTTAGTATCAGTTCTGAAGATAATTTTGGAAATCATCTCTGTATCTTTAGAGACTCTCCAGAAAAGGCATTAATGAAATTTAAGTTGTCTTTGAGACAATATGAGAAAGCTACTTCTTTCTGCTGTGGAGTCCATGGATGCTTTATTCAGTTTATTTAGGGTCTACTATATGATAGGCAATTAAAAGCTTCAAAAAAATCTTGAAAATTAAGAATGAACATAGAAATGATAAATATAATGAAAAATGTGATAAACAAATACAGGATTTCAGAAGAGATCATATGTATTGTTCCCCCTGCCTGAAAACGTCCTTTTACTTCCCCTCTTTCACCCTGCAACGTACCTCTCATTTCTGCCATTCTGTGTCTTAGGATCAATGCCATCTCTGACCACTCTCTTTAATTTGGATATCATTTCTCTGTCAGGATGCCATATTTATTTTTTTCCTAGCATTCGTTACAATTTTATATTTTCATTTGTTTGCTTGATGATATATTTTCTGTCTCTTTCCTTTATAATATTATCTTCAAGAGGGCAAGAATATCTGTGTTACCTAACGTTTCACAGTGTTTGGCATTCAGTAGACATTCACTAAATGATGAATGGACAAATAGAGGGACACGATGGATGACAAACAAATGAGAGAAAGCTTCATGGAGGTGATTTAATCACAATAGATCTTAAAGAAAGAGCAAAATTTGGTAATCAAAGACAGGGCTGAGGAAGGATGTATTCTAGATATAAGGGATACCATGGAAACAATGGCATATACATAGGTAAATAAGTTGGTGGCATTAGAGAAACAATGATTCCTACATGATGTGATAGATTCTTTCCCTAATTCACTACCATTGTGGTCATTTGGGATGGCCAGGAAATGGAGTAGAGCAGAAAAGGAAACATCAATCAATTTGTCATTGATGATGTCTTGTCATTGTTACTGACTTCATTTGTCAGTTATAATTTTTTGTAATTCTTTTTGAACTATACAAATAATGCATAGATATGTTTTGGTAGCAAACCTTTTAGAATTGTATAAGGCTAAAAATAAAACCCATTCCCCTCTCTCCCTTTATTTCACCATGCCCCCATTCTTTCTTCCCTCTCCAGAGTTAAACATTGAACCATTGGGAGAATATATACAGTATTCCCAAACTTCTCCCATGCATTTATATACGTATCTACACACATGCATTCACATACACACACATGCATGCACATGAGCACATATATCCACACATAATTATAAATCTCTAGCAAGCAGAAAGAAGCTCAATGTTCACAGCTAAGAATGTAGAGGCTCCCTCTGCATTCAACATAAGAGCTCACCATGGAATTTGGGTTTTATTGTTCCCAACTCAGAAAGTAGGGGCTCCTGCATGAACCTCAGAGGCCCTCAGCTTTCCTAGGCACAGATAGAAAATGTGATTTAAGAGCAACAGACTTGACGGGAGATGCTCTGGAACTGTATCTGGCATATCTGTACACATGAGGGGCTTTTCTTCCAAGTCTCATAAAAGCTCTCTAATTTCTATTAGCTTTAGGAACTGACTCTTCCTGAACCCCCAGTCTAATCCTCATTCAATGCACTTGCCCCAGTCTGAAATTCTGTAGCCTGCAGCCATTCAGTTAAAAAGCATTTCCTGAGAGCCTCCGCTTTCAGAACTCTGCAAGGCTGCTCCTCTCTCTCCACATTCCTTTGCTGACCATAAATTCTTCTTTCTCCCATACTTTGTGCCAACAAGCGTATTGCTGGTCTTGAAGGAGAAATGAGAGGGGTCCCTGAAGACAGGCCCCAAATGATTGGGGGGTGGGGCGGCAGCATCCCATGAGTTCTCTAAACACTGTGCACGCTCCACTCTGCTACGTATCAGCTGCCCAGAACAGACACAATTTCAGGCCTCAGAAACAAACCCAAGCTCTCCCAATAAAACAAATATTTCACAGTTCATTTGATCCAAGATATTGAAAAGACCTGCAAAGCCTCAGGGTTACCCTTTCCCCAGGGACACTGCTGTGTTTGAGTAATACAGATGCTGCTCCCTTCCCAACTCAGCAGCTGCTATGCCAACACCAGCCTCCCTGCCCTTCTGTTTGTTTTCTGGAATCATCATTGGATTCAATCCAAAGGAGGCTCAGGTGGGGCTCTCCACCTATGGATTCTTAATCAGGGAAATCATAGAAAAATATGGCTGTGGAATAACTATGGTGTCTAAATAAGATACATAACCTTTACTAGTCATTCACTATTTATTGAGTACCTACTATGTGTTGGGCACTGTTCCAGGTACTAAGGATACAGCAGTGAACAAGAGAGACAAAAGTCCCCAGCTTTATGGAGAAGATGTTGTACTGAATGAAAGAGACAACGAGTATGTAAGACATGATATGTCACGTGGGAATGAGTGCTATGGATAAAATTACTACAGAGTGCTGGGAGCTCCGGGTGGGAGAAGTACAATTTTAGGTAAGGTGGACAGGGAAAGACTAGATCTGGTAGGGCCATTTATCCAATTTTAAGAACTTTGGTCTTGAATTAAATCAATTTCAAAAGAAAAGTTCCAAGGCAAATTTCAACTCTGGAGTGAACATCTAAGGAAATCTCATCTGCACCCCAACCCTTCCTTCTCTTGGAACTGTCATCCGTCCCCATTGATGGCTGCCAAAGAAGCTTCCATGTTCTTACATGATGCTGGCCATGTTTGATCCACTCAATAGGAGACACCTGACTGAGAACAAGCTACTAAGTCTCCTCCCTGAGAACTTTTTAGACTTGAGTCTCAGAGAATGCAAGTCAGACTCTCTCTCATGGCAGAAGCTCTCAGGTATAAAACTCAGGAGTCCTGGGTGGTCATGTTTCCTGCTTCGTGGAAATAAGGGAGCGTGAAGCCAACAAATGAGAGCAGCAGAAACAAAGGCAGAACATATCAAGTTGTATCCAAGTTCCTGCTGAATCCCATTTATACCCCCGCCCTTACCTACAGTCAGCTTATTTAACCCTTCCTTGGACACAGGCAGACATGGAAGGGAACAGTTAGACCCTGCTGAAGACAGAGGCCAGGTCTCGTGGAAGGAGCACAAAGGACAACTGTACAGTACAACTGGAAATTATTGTCACCCCTCATTGTGTTTCAATTCCTGGCTATAAGACATTAAAACATTAGCCTGTCATCACCATGCCTTTGCCCTGCTGATAAAATAACTGAATCCAGCACTAACTATATTGACCTTAATGTTTCATTGCTATGAAGAGGGGATCCATAGATGCCCTAACCAATATGAAGAGGGAGGTCGTGATGGATTGGATCTATATAGCTGATCCCCTATAGATCATCTTCTACAGATCTGACCTACAGAGCATCTAAACTACCTGGGAAGTTGTGTACAAAGACAGATGCCTGGGCCGGGCGCGGTGGCTCACGCCTGTAATCCTAGCACTCTGGGAGGCTGAGGCTGGTGGATCGTTCAACGTCAGGAGTTTGAAACCAACCTGAGCAAGAGCGAGACCCCGTCTCTACTACAAATAGAAAGAAATTAATTGGACAACTAAAAATATAGAGAAAAAATTAGCCAGGCATGGTGGCACATGCCTGTAGTCCCAGCTACTAGGGAGGCTGAGGCAGGAGGATTGCTTGAGCCCAGGAGTTTGAGGTTGCTGTGAGCTAAGCTGATGCCACGGCACTCTAGCCCGGGCAACAGAGTGAGACTCTGTCTCAAAAAAAAAAGAAAACAAAACAAAAACAAAGACAGATGCCTGGCCATCAACCTCATATCCACTTAACTGGAGCAGCTTGGGCAAGGATTCAGGCACTTGTATTTTCCAAATGCTCACTAGGATTAATAACAATCTAGCAGGTATATGGAACCACTAATATGTACTACATTAGATCAGACCTTAAGCCTTCTCCACTACGCAGAGAAAATGTGAAAAACAGCAACTATGAATGAACAGTCAATTTCAGCCCACTGGCCACTTAGCTGTTCCTTAAGCATGTTCCTTAAACATCTCAGAGACTTTGCATTTGCTGTGTCCTTTGCCTGACACATCCTTCCACTGCAAGTGGTTTGGTCTCTTGTTTCTTTTGCATATTTCCTGGAATGACATCTTATAGTGAGGCTTTCCCTGGCTTCCCTATCCAGTATTTCACACTCCCTCACCCCCATCATTGCCTCCCTGCTCCCCCACCCCACTTATTTTTTCTCATTAACACTTATCACCCTCTGTTTTATACTGTATTTACTATATTGCTTATCCTCTCCGCTCCCCACCCCCCACTCCATTAGAATATAATCTTCATGGGGACAGCAATATCTCCCAGACCTAGAACAGTCCCTGACACAGAGAGGGTGGGCAAATATTTGTTGAAAGAATGAACACCTTCTTGCCTGTGTTTCTACGATGGTTAATGATCCTCTTTGCATAGATGGATACTCGGAGTTGTTTTGATCTCTACAGTTAGGAACCAGGTTTCCAACAACTTAGTAAACCTTCTACATGACACCCGAACACATGTTCTCTTGCATCCAAACAGATTTCTACCTGCTTGAAGAGCACCTGAAAGTGTTTCTCTGGCTGAGAAGGGAAAGACACCGGCCAAGGCAGAGCCCGAGGCCAGATGGTCGTGAACTGGCAGGAAGATGAAGTGAAAGTGCACACCTGTGTCAGTGAGCTCCGGCTCAGGAACCAGGCCCACGGCGACACAAAGCCTCTGGAAAACCTGTTTCTTGGAGAGAAAAAGGAAAAGTGCTTCCTCTCTTGGAAACCAAAAAGTTTCCATTTCATTTTGAAAAGCACCAGGGACAATGTGTGCTAAAGGAGGAGGATGGGTTAAGGGAGGGGGTTGCACAGGTGCCTTTTACATCAAGTACCCCACATCTGCATGGAAAACTTAGTGTCATCCAAATGTTCTCCAGAAACCAAGATAAAAACACAGCCTCAAAGGCCCTTTGCAAGAAGGAACTGGGGGAAAATGTGACTTTTCTGCCTTAGAAAAAGATAAAAAGGAATTACATCTGCAAGTGCTCAGCCCCCCAATATTTTTAATTAATTAATTTTTAGTTGACAAATATAAATTGTATATGGTTATGGTATATAACATATTTTAATATATGTATACATTGTGAAATAGCTGAATCAAATTAATTAACATATGCATTACCTCACATACTTATTTTTATGTGTTGAGAACATTTAAGATCAGCTGTCTTAGAAATTTTCAAGTATACTTGTTATTAGATATTAACTCTAGTCACCATGTTGTTCAGTAGATCTCCTGAACTTATTCCTCTTGTCTGACTGAAATTTTGTATCCTTTGTCCAACATCCCTTGAAATCCCCCCATCCCCACCCCAGCCTCTGGTAACCTCCATTCTATCTGCTTCCGAGTTTGACTTTTTTAGATTCCACCATGGGTATGATCATGAAGCATTTGTCTTTCTGTGACTGGCTTACTTCACTTAGCATAATGTCCTCCAGGTCATTCACGTTGTCACAAATGACACCATTTCCTTCTTTTTAAAGGCTGCATAGTATTCCTTTGTGTATATACACCACATTTTCTTTATCCATTCATCTATTGATGGACCAAATTTTGTATGTTTTTCTAGTCACCTCCTCTTCCCTTCCCCAACATACACAAAGACATTAACCTTTTCTCAGGTTTCCAATGAGGAACTAGAGATCGGAAGTAAATCCAGAATCGAGGTGAGCTCTCAAGACTACTTCACTTCTTTTCTTCTTCCACAATAGGTGGGATAAAGAATCTTGAAGGAGATCTATGCTAAACAGCAAAGTAGTGCACTCCTACAAGGCCCATCTCTAAGCTGGAAGAGCTACAAGACCTAAAGATTGATTTCTTATTTCTTCCATCTAAGAGGGATCCAGATTAGCCATTAAACCATGTCACTAAGTGGCCCAAAGGAAAGGGCAGAAAATCCTGTCTCCTGCCCATTTCTTGCTCACCTCACCTATGAACAAAGTTGATGCTTCAACATTCTATTGTAATTGTTGCTCCTGTCCACGCCTTCTCCTGAATTTCCTCAATCCTTGCTTTCTCCTTACTGCTTTACTGAGCTATTTATTTCCAGAAACCTCAATTTCTTCCCCTCTGCACCTCTTCTCTTTCCCCCAGTGTATAATCTGCAGTGGCATCAAATCAATCATTCTAAAACTTGTCCTGAATCTCTCAACCCCCCCAAATCTTCCATGACTCTCAATTGCCTACTAATGTCAAAAAACTTACCTGGCATTTTGTCCTTACCCTCTATTTCTCTCCTATAAGTAGGGTATCCGTATAATTTATTGTCCAAATCAGGAGACACTTTCATCTGGACAAATACTAAGTTGAATGGGATTCTTGACGAGCAGGCATAAGTCAGAATGTCTCCAGAAAACTGAGATGTGGGAATCACTCTCCCTATCGGTACATCTTATCCTCAGGAAGCTTGAGTGCCGATTTGCTAAATATTCCCTGAATTTGGCTGCCTTTGTCTTTATACCTTACTTCCCACCTACAGAGATTATTCTCTTTCATACCTCTATCTTTTCCAACTCTACCACCCTTTCAGAAGGAGCAAAGGACCTCTTATCTCAAGACATCTTTGTCAACACCTTTCCAACTCATAGAGTGGAAAGTTATAACTACCTCTCTCCCTCCCTGAACACTGCCTTTTACCCTTTTATTAAATTTAACTATAATACACATACAAACATATAAAGGACTTGAGGGAGCTTCCCTCACCAATTCATAGGTGTAGCTAACTGTGTAATATAAGTGCAAAAAGAATAGATACTCAAAACTAAGGCAAATACTTCAAACAGAATCAATAAGTGGTGAGTAATTTTTAGAATGGCCGTCTACTTAGGAATCAGTGAAAGGACCTTAAAAGGCTGCAAAAATATAAAAGGAGTCTACACTCAATAGCTTCTTGAGTTCCATTTACTTCTCACTCTTCTTGAAGAAACGTAAGTAAAAATCATAGGCAATATACTGCGTGTATGCTTTAATGCGAGAAAGATGATATGAAACTCCAATTAGGGAACCCGTACCTAAAGAAAAGGCCTTGGCCCTAGAGAGAAGGACAGATAAATGTAATTTACATATGTGCATGAGGGGCATGTATTTAGGTAAAATAAAGAGTTTAAGGTATCTAAGGTATCAGATGATTTATGCTTCCCAGAATTAACTGACTTTTTCAATTATCTGAAAAACCTACAAGTACTTGTTGCAGCTGATGAAAGAACAAAAAATCATGTTTTTGTTCTTTCACCAATGTTCCTAGAATGCTGCCTTCATTTAGTGAGCCTTCCATGTAAGCAGATTTTTCACCTAGAATCCAAATAATTTCTCCAGCACCAGTTCTATCTAATACAAAGGATTAGGATTTGGGGAGTGGGAGGAATACCAACAGAATAAGATGAAACCATTTTGGTACTAGTATTTCTTCTAAATTTTTATTGCAGAACCAGCATTACATAGAGTTAAGCTATTCTTGTTTTAACAATGTATTTTTAAAAGCAAGAACCTACCACTGGGATTAGCATATTACATACTTTTGTTCCTTTAATCTTATAGAAACTATCATTTTACAGATAGATACTCAGATTTAAGCAGCGTATGTGTTCTTTGGTGTGTAACTACTTCAAATAATTTTTTCTGGTGACTATTGCTATCAGAAGAGTTACCCCATTATTTGTCATCTTAAAACAACCATTTTTTAATATTTACATGTACTGTGGGTCAAAATTCAGATATGGGACACAGAGGGAGTGGTTTGTTTCTCCTCTTTACAATGTCTGGGGCCTCAGCATGGAGTTCTTGATCCCTGAGGATGACTTGATAGCTGGCATCTAAAATCACCTCGAGGCCCCTTTACTCATGCCTGGCAATTCCTGGTGGCTGTTGGCCGGATCCTCAGGGGGGGCTGTTTACCAAATCCCCTACTCCATGTGGCTTGGACTTCCCCACAACGTGGCAGCCTCAGATTAAATGACAGTCCTAGACTCCAAAAGTGGGTATCTCAGCAAACAAGGTAGAAGCTGCGTTATTTTTTTTTTACCTGGCCTAGAAAATCAGGTAAAAAACAGTGTTACTTCTACCACAGTCAGTGACTCCAATTGACACACAGCCTGCTTAGATTGAAAGGGAGGAGGAAAAGGGAAGAGACAGAGATCGTTTCTTTGACTGGGAGGAGTGTCAAAGATTTTGTGGCCATTACTTTAAACCACCACAAGATTGAAATAATAAATTTAAAGTGCCTCATAGCATAACCTGTTTTAATGATACATTTTTACTACTCACAATATTCTAAGTATTACTGTTATTAGGAGGATCTTTCAATGAAAAAAAGATTAAAGAGGAATGAAGTATTAAGGGAGGGGGTGCAAACTGAAATGAACCCACAGGCCATGCAGCTAATATAAATGAATGAAAAGGGAATAGGGAGCTCCCGTCACCAAAGAGAAACTGAAAATTTGAATGTTTATGTGAACTCATCTGATTTTTAAAAACACTTTGTGGACAGAAAAGATACTAATCACAAGCTACCAGTTTGCTATTTCTATAATTGATAGATAATACTCATTTATTTGATAAATATCTATTAAAGTGACTACCATTTGCCTGGGACTTCTCTAGGCCCTCAAAGTTAATGACAGGCTAACTCCTGTTCTTTACGAGGAGTGAGTTTTCCCATATCACAAACAAAATTCCCTGGTTAGAAGAAAATGAGTTTACTCATCTTGCATTGACTTTGTAGAAACAGAAATAACTGTCCATCTGTTCTTAAACTTTACAGAATCATTATTTGTTCCATTAGCACCATAAATGGGCTGTCATCAGTAATTGTCCTGTGTGCTGTGAATACTTTTACTGATACTGTGTCCAATCTAACTCCCAGATTTCTGAAAGATTAGCCTATCAGTATTCAAATACTTTACTGCTATACTCACCTTGCACCTTGCACCTTAAAATTAGGACATTTTTAAAGTGAAATGTTCTCCTTCTTTTGTAATGAATATTCCCTCAACTACTTTACTAAGTAATCCCAAGAGATATCTGAACCCCAAAGGTATTGCACAGATTAGTAACCCTTCCTGTTGTTATAAATCATCATTAAAAAAATAAACTTCAGAGCTTTCATTTTCAGCCAAAATGGGGTAACAGTGAACCTTGCTCCTGAAACCAAGAAAATGCACACAGAGCATCTGAAACAATGGTTTTCAAGACATTGGGCATCAGATAATGAAGGACAGTGGTCCCTGGGAGGCAGGAACCAAATGAGGGGAGCCACAAAGTTATCCCAGGCTATTCCATTGGCACTGGAAGGGGGAACCCAGGTGGAATTAGGTAGATCCCATGACTGTGGATGTGGACATGAGAGGCCACGGAGAGTAAGACAGCTAGAGTTCACAGGACAGAGTACCAGAGAGAAAAGAGCGACACAGAGAGACACTCAGTAGATCTGCAGAGAGTCCCCCTGGAGTATTCAGCATATTACTAGCAAATGTCTGGCATCAAGTCAAAACTTAGCAGGCATGCAAAGAAATGGGAAAACAGAATCCAAAATTGAGAAGAAAAATCAATCCATTGAAGCTAATCCAAGATTAACCCAGATGTTAGAATTAACAGAAAGGGACATTAAAATTATTATAATTTTTTTATAATTGGATATTTTTTTAAAAACAGGGGAAAGATTGTACTTGTTAAGTGGAAGATACATGAAATATCTATATCTATATATATATAAAGCACCCAAATTGAATTTGGAGAAATAAAAACTGCAATATATAAGAAGAAAAATACACTGGATGGGATTGATGACAGATTAAACATTGCAGAAGAAAATATTAGTGAATTTAAAGACACAAAATAGAAACTATACAAAATGAAAGAGAAAGAAAAAGAATGAGAGAAAGGTGAACAGAGCATTAGTGAGTTATGAGACAAATTCAAGCAGTGTAATGTATGTGTGATTGGAGTACTTGAAGGAAGACAGAGACAGAAAAAAATATTTGAAGAAATAATGGCTGAATTTTTTCCAATTTAATGAAAACTACAAGCTTAAGAATCCAGGAAGATCTATAAACTCCAAGCACAAGAAATATATATAAAAAAATTACATCAAGGCACAACATAATCAAATGTCTCAAAACTAGAAGAAAGAGAAAACCTTAACAAAAGTCAAATTAAGAAGACACCACATGTACAGAGGAAGAAAGATAAGAATGATAGATTTCTCATGGAAACAATACAGGTGAGAAGATAGTGGAGCAACATCATTAAAGTACTGGAAGACAAAACTATTAACCTAGAATTTTATACCAAACAAAACATCTTTCAAAAACAAAGGCAAAATAAGGACTTTTTCAGACATTAAAAAAGATGAAAGAGGCCAGATGTGGCAGCTCACGCCTCTAATCCCAGCACTTTGGGATGCCAAGGTGGGCCGATTGCTTGAGGCCAGGAATTTGAGACCAGCCTGGGCAATGTAGCAAGTCCCCACCATCTCTACAAAAGAAAAAAAAGTTAGCCGGGAATGGTTGTGTGCACCTGTAGTCCCAGCTACTCTAGAGGCTGAGGCAGGAGGATTGCTTGAGCCCAGAAATTTGAGGTTGTGATGAGCTATGATCATGCCACTGCACTTCAGCTTGGGCAATTGAGTGTGACCCTGTCTCTAAAAAGGAAAAAAGAAAGGAAGGAAAGGAAGGAAGGAAGGAAGGAAGGAAGGGAGGAAGGGAGGAAGGAAAGAAGGAAGGAAGATGTATTTATTCTGCTCAAAGCAGATGTAGTTCTGTGGTTGCAAACTTCTATGAAATTTCCACCATTTTACT
>CAUYRT010096850.1:0-20492 GCA_963574885.1 Lepilemur ruficaudatus
ACTAGTCAAAATTTAGAACATTCTGATCAAAATGAGTCTGAACATGTCTTTCAAACCCCAGCTGGTCATAGTCAGGAGGGAACTGCTCACTGCACATCGGGCACACCTTCCAGTGACTTTCAACATGTTCTTCAAATTTGCTCTGATCATAGTTGGGAGGGAACATTAATTCACAGAGGGGACACTTCTTGTGAACATCAAAGCTTGAAGAAAAAGGAAAATAAAAGAATCATGTATTTCTAATAGATTTATAATGGTAACTCTCAGTGTACCACAAGGTTACATTTACCTAGTTAACAGAGATATATTCATAGTAAACAACTTACCTTCAAAGCCTTTATTTACTCCAGCAACCTCTTTTTCTGTTTCTAAATGCTTGCTGTAGACAACTGTTAACCCATTTATAAAGCCTCTAAATTTAGTTTTATAATTAGGTTGACAAAAGAAAACTTTTAAAATTAAAATCCCCCAAATCCAATAGCATTATGTGAAGTGAGTCTTAGTGCCAAGAGTTCTTCAATTTTTAACTAATAGAAAATGCCTTTTGTAAAACGATAAGGATAAATACAACTCATACATTCCCAACAGTGTTTGGTTTCAGCTAAAGGTTCTCAGAGGATTGCATCCATCAGAATCAGCTGAGGGCATGTTAAAACACACGTATTGCTGGGCCCTACACCTGGAGTTTCTGGTTCAGTAGGCCAAGCCCTAAACATTTGCATTTCTAACAAATTCCCAGGGATCACACTTTGAGAACCACTGGACTATATAATCCAAATTCTACAAAGGAAAGAGAAAAATTACCTGGAATCAAAGCAAAAGCCTGTCCCATGCCCACGTAAATGCTGACTTGGAGGATGAGGATCCGGAGCAGTGGGCACATTCTCATCTTCCTAGGGAAAAAACAATTTTGGAACTTTTAAGTAAAAGCAAATATAGATTCCTTAATTTAATCAAGCACATACTGACAGTATAAAGGAAGATTGTACTTAAAGGAAATTTCATCTTTACTATCATTTAATTCGACTTTCAAATATGTGTATCTGAAACTAACTTTACAGAGGATTTCACTATGGACTAACAGTCTGACCTTGAAATAAAAAGCAGCATTCAGCGGAGTAAAGACAGAGCACACCTGTATGTATAAATGAAGCTGAGACATGTACAACTTTTCAAACCTACATACACATATAGAGGTAACTTTACTTTTTTTGTCATTCCATAGACTAGGTAACCACTTTCATACACATCTTGTGACTACATTATTATTCCGACTATTCTCATTTAATAATTTGCAAAAAGAAAAAAAAGTCTCTTTGACAAGATACATCCATGACATGATATACAGAAATCATAAATAAAGGAAAATCAACAAAGTACATGTGAGTTTGTCTGTGTATATTCTTGGGCACACACACCAGCGAGTCCAACTAGAAAACACATGTTAAAGCATAGGAGTGCACTAAACTACAAGCCTCAAACCTTAGAAGACCAAAATTCAGTTTTTGAATTACAGGTTGTGAGACTTCTAAAAATCCGTAAATCTGAGCTATAATCAGAAAGAAAACACTGACTTGGATTCCCATGCTTGCATCCTGGTGGTCAATTTTTAAAGATCTATACATGCTACACATCAACAGCCAAAGCCAGAATCTAACTTGACGCTGAATTCAGCCATATCATCTAAATTGCCCATTTGCTTTCTTCCTCTCGGTAGCTTTTAGCTGCTCTCATGTCATGAACTAATAGCACATAACCAGGTATAGCAGGCACTGATGGAAATCCTCATGTTGCTGGGTAGTTATGCTTGCCGCAGAGCTGCTATAATGAGCTAGTCAAGTCTGTCACAAGAAGAGGTACCAAAAAAGTGTATATGGTGTGAAATGCAAAGTGAACAACAAACAGAAGACTATTTTTTTTTGGTATTTGGCTATCATTCTGACAATTTTCCCCTCTTGAAAGGTAAAAAAGGTGAGAGGCTTTTTTTCTTTCATGTTTGTCACATGAGAAAATGCCTTTATTTACATATGATTGCTATAGGATATAAGTGAGCAAAAAGAAAACAGGACAGATAATAACCTAATGGAAGGTTGAGAAAATGGAGGATAAAACACAAATACTTTATATACTTCAAAAATTCAAGTAACTAAAATCCAGACACCTTTTAAATTTGTATAAAGAAGGAAGGATATAGTAGTTCAATCTGCTAAGCTCAGTACACATGACAGTAAATTTTGATTCTGTGCCAATTACTCTAGATCTCAGATTTAGGCCTTCCAGCAACAGTATCTAAAACACTGAATATGCTTAAACAACTATAATATAGTGGTAGCAATAATGAACAAAATTTTCTCATTCATCTTTGAAAAAAATTAAAAATTGTGAAATGTTGAAGAAAATAATTGAAATAGAAAATAGGGCAGGTCTTGATATTCTATTTTTTAAAATTCTTAATGACAAATATTTAAAATAGAAGTACAACCCTCTAAGGCCCAAAAATATAATGGAACCAAAAATCTCCAACGTACTTTCCCTGTTTTACAACAGCTAACAGCTTTCACCAATTTACTGCTTCCATGAATCAGCTAACAATAGAGTTTGTAGCTAAAGTGCCAAACTCAGACAACCTCTCAGACATAAAATACTCCTGCTCATTAAATACCTGGAGGGGGGAAAAAAAGAACAAGCAATTTATACTTTCTAAGCCATATAAAATTTGGCAAAGATAACCCCATTTTTGTTACATTCTGTTATCTATTCTATTTTAGAAAGATTTCCACCAAAAATTATTAAGTTAACAGTTTCAGGATTGAAAGTTACAAACCCAAAAGGATTTAATAGCAGATTTTGAAGTATCAGTACCTAGTGTGTTAGCTAAACTGCTAAAATCATCTTGTTAGCAAATTTTACTGAGAATACCATATTGAAATCTATTTGTAAGTAATTCTAATTAAAGAAACATTTCTTTAGAAAGAAACATTTATTAATAGTATTTTAATCCTCTTAAAGGTCTAAATCCCTTATAGTGTACGTCTACCTTTAGATCCATCAACACGATACTATCTCTATTACAAATTGGTTTTAAGCAAAGAAAACAAGCTATGATAAACTGAAGCTCTACTTGAAACCCAAAAACTTCTCATTATATGCCCAACTCAAAATATACTCTATACAAAACATTCTTGTTTTGTTATGTAAAACTACATAACTAGCTTGGACATTTGAAATAATATTAAAATGGGATAACCTCTTGGACAATAAAATAGGGTTAGATCACTAAATTCAAAATGTAATCATGATCATATGGTGATTCCTCAAAAAATTAAAAATAGAATTACAATATTATCCAGCAATTCCACTTCTGGGTATACACCCAAAAGAACTGAAAGCAGAGACTCAAAAAGATTTGTTGAATCATGAACCCATGTTCACAGCAGCATTAATGACAACTGTCCAAAGGTAGAAACCACCCAAATGTCTCAGTGGATTCATGGATAAACAAAATGTGGTATATCTGTAAAATGGAATATTACTTAGCCTTTTTAAAAAGGAATGAAATTCTGACACATGTTTACAACATGATGAACCTTGGAGACATGCTAAGTGAGATAAGCCAGTCACAAAAAGACAAATACTATATGATTCACGCAAACAAGCTACCTAGACTAGTCAAGTTCACGGAGATCAAGTACAATGGTGGTTTTCAGGGGCTGGAGGGAGGGGGAATGGGAGTTGTTTAATGGGTATGGAGTCTCAGTTTTGCAAGATGAAAAGACTTTCTGGAGATTGGTTGCACAGCAATGTGAATATACTTAACAATATAGAACTACATACTTAAAAATGGTTAGGATGATAAATTTTATGTTTTGTGTATTCTACCATAATTTTAAAATGCTAACTATCGTGATCAAATTCTAGCAATATACACTCAAGGGTTAATGACTGAGTTATACCATCTGAATCATTAGTATCCAGACTATGGGACTATATTTACTCAGCATTTTTCAATCACTGTGTTGTGATTCTTCTTTGCTAGGAATTAGTAATTGGAATATTTAGGTATCATTCAGGAATCAGTAATGAATGTCAACAAGCAAGAAAGGTTCACCATTTAACAAAACTTTTACTAAGTTGGTAAGTATTACTTTAGTTTAAGAGCATTCATTCTTTATGAAATTTATATATTTGCTAAGGCCAAAGTCAACACATAAGAGAGAGTACTCACTGACTCTGAGTGACTTTTATTTAAAATAAAAGAATTTTTATCTTTGCCCCTCAAAACTTCGGTAGTATTAGTTAACATTCCTCTTCTTTTTATGAGATTGTTATTGTTTAAACTTTAGCATTCATTTCTAGTAATATACCAGTCAATGAAGGCATAACATTTATATAATTTAAAGGTATTTAAAAATCAGAAAGCAAATAATTTTGCAAATCTGTTAGTTTTTATAAGTTTTAGAAACTTTTCTCCATATTCAAAAATTAACTCAAAATGGACCAAAAAACAATGTAAAGCTAAAACTATAAAACCTTCAGAAGAAAACATAGGCATAAATAAAAAACCTTGGAAAGGCAATGGTTCCTAGATATAACAACAAAAGTATCAGCAACAAAATAAACAGATTCAACTTCACTTTAACCAAGAAGTTTTGTGCTGCACAGGACACCATCAAGAAAGTGAAGTCAACCCACAGAATAGGAGAAAATATTTGCAAATCATATTATGTGATAAGGGACCCAATTTAAAAACAGCCAAAGATTTAAATAGACATTTCTCCAAAGAGGATATACAAATGAGCAAGCACATGAAAGATTCTCCACATTATTAGCCACCAGGGAAATGCAAACCAAAACCATGATGACATACCACTTCATATCCAATAAAATGGGCTCTAATCAATACAAAAGACAATAACAAGTGTGGGCGAGGATGTGGAGTAACTGGAACCCTCAATTCACTACTAATGAGAATGTAAAATCATGCAACCACTGTGGAAAACAGGCAGTTCTTCAAATGGTTAAATGCAGAGTTACCACATGACCCAGCAATTCCACTTTCCCAAAGAAGTGAAAAAGTATTCAAACAAAAACTTGTACACAAATGTTCAGAGGGGCATATTTACAATAGCCCAAAGGTGAAAATAATCCAAATGTCCAACAGATGAATGGGTAAACAAAATGTAGTAAAAGTTGAGTTCCCTTATCCAAAATGCTTAGGGCCAGAACTGTTTCAGATTTCAGATTTTTTTTTTTTTTTGATTTTGGAATATCTGCATTAGACTTACTGGCTGAATATCCTAAATCTGAAAATCTGAATCATGTTGATGCTCAAATAGTTTTGGATTTTGAAGCATTTCCCATTTCAGATGCTCAATTTATATATTCAAATAATGGAATATTATTCAGTAGTAGAAAGGAAAAACATTCATTCTACATGCTAAACACAGATGCATGCCAAAACATGAATAACTGAAAACATTATGCTTAGTGAAAGAAGCCAGTCACAAAGGCCACAATTTAATCATTTGATTTACATGACTGAATATCCAGAAAAGATGAATGTGTAGAGAAAAAGTGAATTAAGGGTTTCCTGGACTGAGGGGAATTGAAAGGAAGAGGTAACCGCTACAAGGTACAGGGTTTCTTTTTGTGGTAAGGAAAATGTTCTAAAATTGACTGTGGTGATGGTTGCACAACTCTGTGAATATATTAAAAACCACTGAATTGTATACTTTAAATGACAAATTGTATGGTATATGAATTATATCTCAATAAAGCTGTCACCAAAAATTAACTTTTCTAAGATAACCTGAATTTTAAATAGTTTAATAGGTAAAAAATAGAAATGTGGTTTGTAGACCAGCAGTAGTGGTATCTCCTAGGAGATACCAGCAATAGTGGTATCTCCTAGGAGATTGTTGGAAATGCAGAATCTCCTACCCCACTCCAGACCTACTGAGAATCAGACTGCATTTAACAAAATCTTTAGGCTATCATATGCTCAGTAACATTTGGAATGCATTTCTCTAACTAAAACCATTAATAATAAACATTTAAACTACCCCTACTATGTGAAAGGCATAATACTTTCTATAATAGAAAGCACAGAAAATGGAAAATTTGGGATTAAGAGATGCCAACCAGATATACAGTACCAGCTGGAAATAACTGTGTATAAAAAATTAAAAACAGAACAGCATAGAATTCATTTAATCCGTTTGATGGTGTCCAATTACAAGCTTAGTATCTCTATTCTGAAAATCTTACAACCAAAATGCTCCAAAATCCAAAACTTTTTGAGTGCTGACGTGAGGCTCAAAGAAAATGTTCACTGAAGCATTTCAGATTTTCAGATTAGGAATAGTTCAACAAGTATAATGCAAATATCCCAAAATCAGAAAAAAATCTAAAATCCAAAACACTTCTGACCCTAAGAATTTTGTAGAAGGGATACTCAACCTGTATCTATTTTTTCCTTTGCTGCTTATGCTTTTGGTATCATACGTAAGCATTGTGTAATCCAAGATCACAAAGATGTATCTGTATGTTTTCAGTTTTATAGTTTAGCTCTACGTTTAGGTGCAATTCAAGTTAACTTTCGTATATGGTGTGAGGCCGGGGTCTAATTTCATTCTTTCATCAAACTTGATATATAGTTTTCTCAACACCATTTGTTACAAAGACATTCTTTTCCCATTGATTTGTCTTGGCATTCTTTATAAAAATAGACTATAATTATACACTATTTTTGTAAACAGAAAACACATTAAAATAAAACTTTAAAAATAAGACAATATAAGAAAAATGGCAAATTTGAGAAAGGCAAAAACTCAAATGATATACCATGACAAATGGGAAACAGGCCTTGACTCTCTGAAGCAGTGGTTCTCACAATTTTGGAATCACAGAACCTTTGACAACCAGAGCTCCTTCTGAGAATAAAAGCTAAAAACTCACCAGGAGAAAAATGCGTATCAACAAAAACTGCCTTCAGTTTGGGGGTTCATAGTGAAGGACTCACTATATATAGAAAGCTGCAAACATACCACATACTAATAGAATGTAAGAGCCTTAGTCTTTCAGAGATGTGGGGGAAAGAAATGACAGTAGAAGGAAAACACTGAACAAAGGCATAAAAACAACTGGAAAGCAGGATATGCATTAAAGGAAAAGAAAATAATATAGCCTTGAATGATGGGGTTGAGAAGTTTAGAACAGTGCACTCTAAATGCTACTGAGCATATGATTGCCTAAAGATTTTGTTAAATGCAGTCTGATTCTCAGTAGGTCTGGAGTGGAATAGGAGAGTCTGCATTTCCAACTACTAGGAGATACCACTACTGCTGGTCTATAAACCACTTTTTTTTTTTTTTTTTGAGTAGCAAGGATTTAGACCCATGGTTCCAAAAACTGGATATGAAAAGTGCCTAGGGCACCATGTCAAATTCAGAGGGGAACTATGGGATAATTTTAATTTTTTAAGGATATCATATCTGCAGAAGTACACAGAAATACGCAATAAAGATGGTCTCCGACTTATGATGGGTTGACTTTATAATGGTGAAAAAGCAATACACATTCAGTACACTCCAC
The DNA here is from genome assembly GCA_963574885.1 of Lepilemur ruficaudatus. Classification (NCBI taxonomy): domain Eukaryota; kingdom Metazoa; phylum Chordata; class Mammalia; order Primates; family Lepilemuridae; genus Lepilemur; species Lepilemur ruficaudatus. Next base: position 7,594 of record CAUYRT010096850.1, read on the forward strand.
AATTTATACTGGGGTTACGTCCCAATAAACCCATCATAAGACCATTAAAAACGGTCTTTCAACTTACGATGGGTTTATCAGGCCGTAGCCCTATCATAAGTCAAGGAGCATCTGTATCTGTCAGATATCACGTGAACTACTATAATAGCTGGAGATAGCTTACAGATTCAACTTTAGATACTGCCACATTCCTTTTCAATGACATTTGTGAGAAACTGGGTTTTGGGAAGCTGCTGTGATATAAAGCAAGTGCCATGTAAAAATCACTGTGGAACAGGAAATGAGGATGGCTTGTCCAATCTAATTCCAAGGCTTGACAAGTGGCCAACGATCACGCACATTCCATTAGTAACTGTGGGTATTTAAAATGAAATAAGAATATTCATTTTTCTTTCAATTTATATGTACTCTTTTCTCAAATGGTTACTAAATTTGTTAAGAAATAAATACTTGTTAGCTCTATAAGTCCTAACTTAACATCACATTGTAGAGAGATTCTTGGAAACTGCAACTTTAAGCAAAACAACTTACAGCAAGTCCTCGAATAACATCATTTCTTTCAACGTTGTCTCATGACAACACTGAAGAAGGGAAAAAAATTAGTTTTATTAATACGTCGTTTCACTTAAGTATATTTCCAAGAACTTATATATGACATTAAATGAGGACTTACTATACTTCTTTTGGTTAGGGGATACTGTGAATAAAAATTACTGAGATGCTATAAGAGTGCCATGAACTGAGACAGTACAGGAGTCTCTGGTTTAGTGTTTGATAGGTGGTTAAGACCACAGCTTCTATAGCCAATCTGATGAGGCTTCAATCCTGCCTTTACCCTTACCAGCTGTTTGATTTGGGGCAAGCCATTTAATGTCTCTTTGGTTTCCTCCATTATACAATAGTGATGGTAATAGTTCCTACCTCACAGGACTGCTGTGAAGAACAAGTAAGTTACTATTAATATATCTAAAGAGGGTAGCATTAGCCAGCAAACAGAGGTATAGAAATGTTTTGCTGCCATCACCATCATAATTATGATATTCTCGTTAGTGTAATTATTAAGTAAATGGGAGTTGTAAAAGACTTGATCTAATAGTTGACCACAGTTTCTGGTGCAGAAGGGAGGAGATATGGCAGGTGTAGGCACTGGGTAAGCTCAAAGAGTAAGCCACCTCAACCGTGACTCAAAGGTTCTGGGACCTGTTGCTGTTAATCACTCCCAAGGAAAAGAAAGAGAGAAAGAACAGATAAACTCAAGTTTGCTTTCCATATTCCTACTAAAATTACTAAAACACTTCATTTGCAAGTGATTTTTATTGTTGTAGTGACAAGATTTTTTTTCAAAAGTTCCGAATGCACATTATTCTGTCTAATGTGAAAAAACCTGATTGTAAAATAAAATTACTCAAAGGTGTGTATTAAGAGTCCTCCATCTCATTACCAAATCTAAGCATGTCAGCAAATGAGCACAAGACTCTAACACTACTTCTCATGGGTTTGCAGGAGGGCAAAGCACACAGATCAGAAAGAACATTCTGCTAATTAAACTGAAGCAGATGACTACGGAAGAGAAGGACTTGTCACACGTAACGTCTGTGCCAAGAATGATCAGATTAAATATGCAGAATGTGAAGTAAAGGTGTGAAAAAGCAGTAAGATGATACTCTAGACCTTAAATAGGCTACAAAAGTTCTGACAGTTTTTCTAATTATTCCCAGTAATGGACACAGGAGGCCAAAAGGCAGGCGGGAGAAATACATTTTTCTCCATTATGGGTGTTGAGCACTAGGGCTAAAATCATGCCTGTCTGAACACTGATCAGTTTCTGCAAAGGTTAATAGCAATTAAATGCAGCAAACTAGATTAAATGAGAAACAGGTCATGATACCACTGTACTTGCAAAGATCACGATAAAGCATTTCTTTTAAATTCAGCTTAATGCACAGGAAATCCAAAAAGAGGTACTATGAAGAACCTATTATCCAAAAAGAGCAACTCTGAAGAAACTTATTAAATGGGGAAGAAATCTCTCAAATGAAATTTTTAAAATAATGACATGCTACACAAACTAATTTAATTATCATCAGTATTGTGTTGCTGCCTGAGAATAAGAAATGCTACATAAATACTAAAGATGTCTAAAAGAGTATTTCTCCAAAAAAGAAAACTACTATATGATATACAGACTTCTCTCTTTTTCTGGCAAAGATAATAAAGAGTCTACATTGATATCTAAAGTGGGATATAAACACTAAAATGAAAACATGCATACTGAAACAAAACTGTCATTAACCTTTTGCTTCTTCCAGTCTAGTACATCTATGATCAAAAGAATATAGTAAGTTACTTAGTAAGTGATGATTAACATTGAACTACCTGGTAACTACAATATTCTGAGATCGTTCTCTGAACTTAATCTCTTACTTTAGTATGTACATCCTAAAGTATAAGCCTGAAGCATATTGGTAGATTTTTCAAACTTAAATACAAGAATATTTTTCCAAAAATCAAGTAGGCAATTATGTGCAGACATTCCTTCCACACGTGAGCACATACCCTTAACTCTCTACACTAGACAGAAAATAAAAGGGACAGGCTCACACAATGGAAATTCAATTTACTTTGCTATCCTCAGGGTCTTCTAAACCATCAGGCCGACTAAGGTTTCGAGCAGGCTGGCTGCAGACAACATTATCTTCCAGTCCCCAAGAGGGGACTCTCACAGGTGGCCTTTGGATTTCATCTGGGTAAAAAGCACCATCTGCTCCATCTGTAATAAAAATTGTGGAAGGGTAGGATGAAACCAATTACTAAAATTAGCATCTCTATGTATAGATATGATGAGCAAGATATAAACCACCACTTTGGTGCATTAAAAAAAGATGTTTTTATTTTTAACCCAGGTGGATTTTTAAAATTGTGAATATGTAATAAGCAAATAGACTACTCATTTCATAGTGCATCACTTCTAGAAGAGGCTACTGTGTTAAATGCATAACATGGCTAATTACACAAATAAATTAAAGTTTCTCTTAGAGTTGATTATACTAGCAGTTCTCTAATCCATGAAAATATAAACAAAAAACTCCTCCAGATTCAGCTAACCCCAAACCAAAAATACTTTAATAACCTCTTGTTTCCTGTGTTGCATAAGGATTACCATATTGCAGAACTGGCTGTGCATTTGGTAGCGCAGGAATATGACCATTTTGCTCTGAGCATGTGTTGAGACACTGTGAGACCTGCTGAGGACTCTGGGAATTCTGACCTTCCATTTTCCTTTCTGCTTGATTTTCTACACTTCTTTTTAGTTCCTAAAAGTAACAAAAAACACAGATGAATATGCAAAGCAACCAAATACTTTATAAGAAAGGCAATATTAAACATTTAGCCAAAATATAACAATAAAATTATTTCCCTATTATGCAGTTGGAATGTAGATGGAAATACAGTTATAAAGGCTGGCTCTCAACTTCTCATAAATTTACCTTTCACATATAACAAAATCAGAAAGCAGGATAAAGTCCAATGTATTTTCAAATTTATTTGAAATAAAGCACCTTTTTATTGAGTTAACTTAGGGGAAACTGAATGTCTTACAACCTAGCTATTAATAAAAAATAAAAACAAATTGCTTCCCTAGTGAATTCTATCAAATATTTTAAACTTAAAAAAAATAACTAATCCTGTACAATATTTTTCAAAAGAAATACTCCCAATTTATTTTACAAGGCCAGTATTATTCTAACACCAAAACCAAATAAGGACATCACAAGAAAACTACAGATCTCATCACTCATAAATACTGATGCAAAAATCCTTATTAACTTATTAATCAAACCCAACAGTATTTAAAAAAAAAATCATGACCAAATGGGTTTTATCACAAGAATACAAAGTTAGTTTAACATCCGAAAACCAATCAGTGTAATTCACGATGTTAAAAGAATAAAGGGGAAAAACTGATAATTTCAAGAGATACAAAAGAAACATTTTACAAAATTCAGCACAAAAAAAATCTCAGCAACCAAGGAATAAAAAGGAACTTCCTTAACTTGATACAAGATAGCTATAAAAAACCTACAGTGAACCTTGATGGCAGAAAACTAAATGCTTCTACTGAAAATCATAACAAGACCAATAAGACAGGAATGTCTGCTCTCACCACTTACATTCAAAGTAGCCAGTGGATTAAAGCAAAACTAAGATTACGGCAGACAGATTGGAAAGGAAGAAGTAAAACTGTCTTTATTCACAATGATCTGATCATATATGTAAAAAATCCTAAGGAATCTATAAAAACTAGGAAAATGAAGGAATTTAGCACGGTTGCAGTATACAAGGTCAATATGTAAAATCAATCGTATTTCTATGTATCAGCCACAATAAGAAAATGAAATTTTTAATAATTCTATTTAGAGTAAAATCAATAGATAAAATACTCGGGGATAAATTTAACAAATGATGTGCAGAGTCATTACACTAAAAACAACAAAACAATGCTGAGAGAAATTAAAGAGTATAAACAATTGGAGAAATACACCACGTTCATGCACTGAATAACTTAGTATTTTTATGCTATTAATCCCTCCCAATTAACTACAGATTCATAGATTCAATGCAATCCCAACCAAAATCCCAGCAGGCTTTTGTATAAATTGATAAAATAATTCTAAAATATACACGGAAATACAAAGATACTGGAATAGCCCACATTTAAAAAACAGAACAAAGGTGAAGGACTTATACAACCTGATTTGAAGATTTACTATATAGCTACAGTAATAAATACAGCATAGTATTGGCATAGGATAAATGATAGATAAGAGGTTAGCAAACTTTCTGAAAAGTGCCAATCAGTAGATATTTACACCTTTGTAGGCCATGCAGTTTGTTGCAACTACTGAAATCTGTCTCTGCTATTGAAGTCACAGATAATACCTATCATGAATGGGCATGGCTACGTGGTAATAAAGCTTTATTTACAAAAACAGTCCACAAGCCAGATTTGGCATATAGACCTTAGTTTACTGACCCTTGATTAAAAAAAAAAAAAAAATCAATAAAACAGAAGAAAGAGTCCAAAAATAGACCCATACTTATAGAGTCATACTTTAGAGTTTTTCAACACTGAAAATATCTCAAGATGCAGAGGTAATTCAATGGAAGAAAATGATGCATTCTATATACAAATAAATGAACTTTGACTATGTACCATACCATACAAAAAATTAAATAGATCATAAATCTAAAATAAGAGCTAAAATGTCACAAATAGCATGAACCATTAAGACAAATATTGATAAACTGGACTACTTCAAAGCTAAAAGGTTTTGCTCTTAAAAAGATAGTATTTTTAAAAACGAAAACACAAGCCATAGATTAAAAGAAAATACTTCCAAAATATCTGGTAAAGGGAGTAGTGTCTGGAATATATAAAGAACTGTTACAACCAAATACAACCAAAGATGACAAACAAACCAATTTAAAAAAAAAATAGGTAAAAGATCTGGACACTTCACAAACCAAAATATACAAATGGCCTATAAGCACATGAAAAGATGCTCAGCATCACTAGTTCAGGGATATTAAAACAAAAACCACAATGAGATAACACTACACACTCACTAGAATGACTAAAATTAAAGACTGACAATGATACCAAGTGCTGGTGAGGATATGGAGCAATTGGAATGTTCATACACTGCTGGTGGGAATGGAAAATGGCACAGCCACTGTGGAAAACAATTTGGCTGTTTCGTAAAAACATACACTTACCATATAAGCCAGCAATTCCACTCCTAGGTATCTACCCAAGAAAAATGAAAACATATGACCACAAAAAGACCTGTATGAGAATGTTCACAGCAGCGTTACTCATAATAGCAAAACATCAGGAATAATCTAAATGCCCATCAGCTGGTAAAAGGATTAAGGTCCATCAACCAGTGAATGGATAAATTCTGCATGATTGCAATTATATTAAACGCTAGAAGTGGTAAAACTGTATAGTTACAGAAAGTAGATCAGTGGTATTCTCGTACTGAGGACAGCAGGAGGCAATGACTGCAAATCAGCATGAAGGAACTTTATGCAGTGATGGAAGTGGTCTGTAGCTTGAGTGTAATGGTAATTACAGAACTATGCATATTTACCAAAATTCATCAAATTACATTTAAAATGAGTGTGTCTTATTATAACATGTTAATTGTACCTCAATACAGCAGGTCAAAAATCAACCAGAGACATTATTAACAAAAGATATGGGAATAAAAAATTTAGTCTGTAAAGTCTAGCTGGTTTTGCTGATTGTCATACCTTGGGAGTAGAGATGAGACTCAATGTTAATAGATTTTTACCTATATAAATGACCAAAAATGTACTAAGTGGCCTTAAAATGGGATGAGTCATCATCATTAAGAGCTAAACTGGTAAACATGATGAAAACTGCAAGTCAATTCACATGTATATGAATTAAAAGTTCTTCCTGAGCAAGCCCATTTATAATATACAACATGTCCACACATCAACTGTGCCGGGCACTGTGGTAAAACTGTGAGGTTAAAGTGGCATTTCTACCTTAGAATCACTCGTTATTTTATTACAAACATTAAGACTTGTGAAACTTTAGGGAAAAAAGAAAGAAAATACTCATTCACAATGTCTAATACACCATCTATTACGTAGCAGGCACTGTCCTAGGAACTAGAGGTACAAAGATTAACTTGGCATGGATTTTTGCCTACAAGGAATTCAGTCTAACAGAAGATAGAACTCTAGATAAATAATAAACAATTGTGATAACTGGTAGAGAGATGAACGTAAAATGCAATGTATCAAAATGAAAACATTGTATACTGGAAAAAGACTAGAGAGAAGAGCCATTTGATTTGAATCTTAAAGAATTTTCATCAAGTAGATGAAAAGCATTCTAGATATAAAACATATAAAAAGAATACAGAAGTTATCAAAAATTAAAACAAAAAGAATACAGAAGATATGAGAAATAATAACATATTTCAGGCTTGGTAAATGAATGATAATGGCTAAAGCAAAGGATCCATATTAAGAGTAGCAAGAGATACAGCTGAAAAGATAAGCTGGGGGTCAGATGTGCCAAATCTGTCATATAATTAATTTACTACAATGGGCCTTCAGGTTGTTTAATAACAACAACATGGTAAAAATGGTCTTTGGTAAGATTAATCTAGCAAAACAATAGTGGGCATACTAAAAACAAGAAGCAAGTAAGTAGGGAGGCAGCACAGCATGGTGGAACAAAGTAAAGCTGACCTAAATTTGATCATCAGATCGTCAGTACTAATAACCCTCAGGAATTTATCTTCTGTAAGCCTTGGAGGACTAGGAAGAAATGTTTAAACATAGCAAGCACTCAAAAGATGTCTCCTCATTTCTTGCCCTAACTCAAAAACCCAAGAAGCTGCTATAGTAATTCAAGACTGTGAAAGTGGCATGTGAATACAGAAAAAGAAAGAAGTTAAATCCAAAGAATATTTCAACATGATTCAAAAGAAAGAGAATAAGGGCATATAAGGAGTGAGTCAGAGATGATAAAATACTTCTATAAAAAGATTAAGCAAATTAACTTAGAAAAGTATGGTTAAGTTCTTCTATAAGCAAATAATAAACTACCAAAATGGAGTCAAGTGTCATCAAAAGATTTATGCACACATTGGTACAGTCAAGCAACTCTGTTGAGATTTCAACCTAATATAGGGTTTACTGCAGTACTCCTCCCTCTACCATCAAACATACAATAAATCCTTTGCAAATAGGATGCAGGGTAAGAAACGGACCAGTAACAAGCAGCTTTGATTCCTCATGAAGGAAACAGAATACAGGGACATGAACAAGACAGTTAACTTTAGGCCCTTTTGCAAATCAGGAGATTGAACTCTCTCCTAGATTCTATATAAGGGGATAATGAAACAGGAAATTGTGGCTGAAGATGGAACTAGAGAGGTTAAGTAGAGGCCAGATTAAGAGAAACTAAAACATAACTAAATACAATATATAATCATGGATTAGATCAGGGAGAAAAATGCCCAGTGGAGAATCTGTGCCCAGGGGAAGGAGAGTGAAGTGATTGTGGGACAGTGCATTGAAACTCAGGGTCGCCCTGGCACAGGGGAATACAGCACAGGACAGAATTTTGATAGTGCCCATGGAGGGAGCATTAGACCAGCCCAGCCAAGGAGAAATCCTCCTGGAGTTCTGACTAGCCCATCACCTCCTATAAAAAGCACCCTGGGACCTGGACTAAATTCATAAGGTAGTCAAGACACAAGGGCTACAGTCCTTGGGCAATTCCTACAGCTGTGCTGGCTAGGAGCCAGTGAATCCTAAAGTGCACAACCACAGGCAGTGCAGCTCAGGGAGTCTTCTTCCATTTGGGGTAAAGAAAGGGGATCAGAGGACTTTGTTTTTCAACTTGGGTACAAGCTCAACCACAGTAAAATAAAGAATCAAACAAACTCCTGAAGCTCCTGAGTCCAGGCCTTAGTTCCTGAAAGGCATTTCTTGACCCACTCTGGGCCAGAAAGAAACATGCTGTCCTAACAGGAAAAACTGAGTCCTGGCAAGATTCACTCCCTGCTGATGAAAGAGCCCTTGGGTTTTTAAACACCAGAGGTAGCCAGGCAAAAGTAATCACGGGCTTTAGATTAGACTAGAATGGCTTCAAGTGTGACCTGGCACTCGTGACCACAAGAGAGGACCATGTCACTCCTCACCCAACTCCATCAGCCCAGCACAGAGCGAGAGGGAGGAGAGGGAGACAGAAACTTTGCCTGGTAATCATCTTACCTCAAGTCAGTATACCAGGAGTCTGGAAGAATCATAGCACTACGGTACAGTGATCAAAGATATAGATGACAACATTCAATTTCGTTTGAATACCTGGAAAAGTCTTCTCCAAAAGGATGGGTTCAAACAAGCCCAGACTGTGAAAATTAAAACAAATATCTAACTCTTCAATGCCCAGACATCAACAAACATTCATAAGCCTCAAGAACATTCAGGAAAACATGACCTCACCAAACAAACTAAATAAGGTACCAGTGACCAATCCTGGAGCCATGGATATATATGACCTTTCAGATAATACAAAATAGCTGTCCTGAAGAAGTTCAATGAACTTTAAGACAATACAGAGAAGGAATACAGAAGCTTATCAGAGAAATTTAACAAATGGAAATTTTAAAACAAATCAACCAGAAATTCTAGAGCTGAAGAATTCATAAACTTGATAAACTAAGAAATTCATCATAGAGTCTCTCAACAACAGAACTAAACAAGCTGAAGAAAGAATAAGTGAGCTTGGATATTCATATGCAGAAGACTGAAATTAGATTATCTCTCACTATGTACAAAAATCAAAACAAAATGAATAAAAGACTTAAATCCAAGACCAGAAACTATGAAACTACTAAAAGAAAACATTAGCGAAACCCTGCAAGACAGTGGTCTAGGCAATGATTTCTTGAGTAATAACCCCAAAGCACAATAAAACCAAAGCAAAATTAGACAAATGGGATTACATCAAGCTAAAAGCTTCTGCACAACAAAGGAAACAATCAACAAAGTGAAGAGACAACCCATAGAATGGAAAAAAATATTTACAAATTACCCATCTAACAAAGGATTAATAACTACAATAGTTAAGGGGCTCCAATGACTCAACAGGAAAAAACCAAATAATCCAATAAAAAAAATGGGGAAAGAATCTGAATAGACATTTCTCAAAATAAGACATACAAAAGGCCAACAGATAAATGAAAAAGTCTTCAACATCATTAGTCATCAGAGAAATGCAAATCAAAACTACAATCAGAGAGCATCTCACCCCAGTTAAAATGGCTGTCATCAAAAAGACAGGGAATAACGAAGGCTAGCCATGTGGAGAAAGGGGAATGCTGTACACTGTTGGTGGGAATGTGTATTAGTGCAACCACTATGGAGAATAGTATAGAGGCTCCTCAAAAAACTAAAAACAGAACTACCATATGACCCAGCAATCCCACTGCTGGGTTTATACCTAAAGGAGGGGAAATCTGCACTCCCATGTTTACTGCAGTGCTATTCACAATAGCCAAGATTTAGAATCAACCTAAGTGCCCACCAATGGATGAGCAGATAAAGAAATTATGGTCATACACATAATGGAATATTATATAGCCACAAAAAATAAAATCTTGCCATTTGCAACACCATGGGTGGAACTGGAGAATACTGTGTTAAATGAAATAAGCCAAGCACAGAAAGATAAATCTCACATGTTCTCACTCAAATATGGGAGCCATATATCAAAAACAATTGATCTCATGGAGACAGAGAGTAGAATAATGGTCACCACAGGCTTGGAAGGGTAGCGGGGAAGGGAAGGAATAAAATGCAGATGGTTAATGAATGTAAAAATACAGTTAGTTAGAATGAACAATATTTGATAGCACAACAAAGTGACTAAAGTCAACAGTAAGTTAGGGTATACTTTAAAATAACTAGAAGAATGGAATTGGAATGTTCCTAACACCAAGAAATAATGTCTGAAGTGAAAGATACCCGAATTTGATTAAGTCACACTGTATACCTGCATCAAAACATCATATGTGCCCTATAAAGACATATAACTACTACGTACCCACAATAATTAAAAAGAAAAAAAAAAAAAATGGGCATTTTGATCAATGTATTGGGACAACTGGACAGCAACTTGAAAAGAGGTAAACTTAGATCCATTCCTTATGCCATACTCAAGAACAAATTCTAAATGCATAAGAGATCTGAATGTCAAAAAAAAAAAAAAAAAAGAAACTATACAAGTATTAGAACAAAACAACCTGGGTGTAGGGAATGCTTTCTATGGAATACTAAAAATTCAGATGTAATACATAAATGATTCTCAAAGCTGAGAATAAATCAGAATCACCTGGAAGGTTTGTCAACACATATTTTGAGGCATCACCCCAGAGTTTCTGATTCAGCAGGTCTGGTGGGTGGGTAGTGCCCAAGAATCTGCATTTCTAACAAGTTTCCAGGCGATGGTGTTACTGCTGGTCAAGGCAGTACCACTTTAGACTACACAAAAATAAGGAGCTTTTGCATGGTAAAAGCAGTGTAAGCATAGTCAAAAGACAAATAATAAACTGGGAGGAAATCTTTGCTACATATAGCTCTCTCACACACAAATAAAAAGCTAATACCTCTAATAAAGTAAAAACTATATATAACAAATTGAGTGAACCAAAAATCTTAGAGAATGAGCCAAAGACAAGCACTCACAAAAGAGATATATTTAACCTGAGTCATAACAGAGATGCAAATTAGAACTGTACTACCATTCCTCATCTATCATACATGCAAAAATTAGAAAGCCTGATTACAATTTCTATGGGGAAACAGGTCCATTTCTCACACGTTGGTAGTGGAAATGCAAAATATTAATATTACAAACCCAGTGAAAGGGAACTGGGCAATATCTAACAAAACTATACGTGCATTTACCCTTCAATCCAGCAATCATACTTCTAGGAATTTACTATGATGGCATCCTTCCAAACAGTAGAAAAGTATGTATGTATAAAATTATCCATTGTAGCATTATTTGTAAAATAACAGAAACTACCAAAATGCCCAAATATAGGAGTTTGGGCATGTATTGTTTATACATACCATAAATTATGTGCAAACAATAGAGTACTATACAGCTATTTAAAAAACTGAGGATTTCTATGAATTTCATTTATGGAGGGATGTTCAGAACATACTGTTAAGTGAAAAAAGTATACACAGGTTGAGCATCCCTATTCCAAAAATCCAAAATTCGAAATGCTCTAAAATCCAAAATTTTTGAGCCCTAACAGCAGTAGAAAGTTCGATACCTGCCACATTATTTTTTCACTGTACTAATGACATGTCATATTTTTTACTCTTAAGTACATACACATGAGTAAGTGTAAGAAAATGACCGCTTATCTGTAGCATATAAATTCAGGGTCAGGAATACGGCAATGCCAAACCACCACGGATTGTCCGCATGGGTAGCTGAGATAGTGACACCTTTGCTCTCTGATGGTTCAATATAATAATTTCATTTCATGCATAAAATTATTAAAAATATTGTATAAAACTACCTTTAGGCTATGTTTATATGAAACAAATGAACTTATGTTTAGACTTGAGTCCCATTCCCCAAGATATCTCATGCACATGCAAATATTCCAAACTCCAAAAACAAATGTGAAATCCAAAACACTTCTGGTCCCAAGCATTTCAGATAAAGAATACTCAACCTCTACTAACTTTTCAGGAAAAGAGAAAGGGAAATAAGAAAACCAACATGTGTTTATTTTTGAAAAAGAAACATAAAAAAGTAAAAACTGGATTGGGAGAGGATAGAGTGAAAGTAGGTAGGAGAAAAGTGATATTTCTCTAAGTATACCTTTTTGTATAGTTTGGACTTTGGAAAAACATGTTAATGTTCTACATCTTCAACAAACAAAAATCATCAAGGATGGGGGGAAAAAAATCTGAAAATGAACCCAAACGGAAACAAATATACCCACATATATTTCAAGAGAGAATGAGATAAAGAAAGACAAGGACAAGCTAATGCAAGTAATATTTGAACACAGGATACTGACAGCCTAAGAGGCAAAAAAAAAAGAATGCAAACATGGCCAGGCGAGGTGGCTCACGCCAGCACTCTGGGAGGCTGAGGCGGGAGGATCGCTCAAGGTCAGGAGTTCGAAACCAGCCTGAGCAAGAGCGAGACCCCGTCTCTACTAAAAAAATAGAAAGAAATTAATTGGCCAACTAAAAATATATAGAAAAAATTAGCCAGGCATGGTGGCGCATGCCTGTAGTCCCAGCTACTCAGG
>CAUYRT010096852.1:0-33447 GCA_963574885.1 Lepilemur ruficaudatus
CCATCCCCAAATACACTTCAAGCATGCCCCTCCCCTTCACAGTGCTCACCACATTCCCTGGATGTGAGTCCACCCCCCACCCCCTTGGTATTGATTGATTGACACTATGGTGCTTAAATGGTGGTAGTTATAGGAATTTATTACATATTTTGGATATTAACTCCTTGTCAGATTTATAATTTGAAATATTTTCTCTGATTCTGTAGGTCGCCTCTTCACTATGTTGATTGCTTTCCTTTGCCATGCAGAAGTTCCTAGTCTCACTTGTCTATTTTAGCTCTTGTTACCTGCACTTTTGTTGTAATATCAAAAATCATTGCCAAAATCAATGTTATAAAGTTGTCACTTGTGTTTCTTATAGGACTTTTAGAATTCCAGGTCTTATGTTTGTGTCTTTAATCCATTTTGAATTGATTTTTATGTATTATGTATAATAAAGGTCCAGTTTCTTTTTCTTTTGCATATGGATATCCTATTTACAATAATATTTGATAAAGAAACTATTATTTCCCTGTGGTGCAGTTTTGGAACATCTGTCAAAGATTGTTTCACTTTATATGTGAGAATTCAATTCCGGGCTCTCTATTTTGTTTCATTGGTCTATATTTATGTTTTCATAATAATATCACACTGTTTTGATTACTATAGTTCTGTGAAATATTTTGAAATCAGGAAGTGTGGTGACTACAGTTTTGTTCTTCCTAAGATTTCTTTGACTATTCTGGCTCCTTTGTGGTTCCATATGAATTTTAGGATTTTTTAAATCTATTTCTTCAAAAATGCAATTGGGATTTTGACAGGGATTGCATTGAATCAGTAGATCAATTTTTATAGTATGGACATTTTAATATTATGTTGCAATGTCAATGACGAATCCCACTTGGTCACAATGTGTGGTCCTTTTAATGTGCTGTTTAAGTCCGTTTGTTCCAGTTGCTCCAGTTTCACGGAGGATGTTTGTATCTATATTTTCAATGATATTGCTGCATAGTTTTTTGTTCTTGTAATGTTTTTGTCTGGCTTTGGTATTAGGATAATACTGGCTACATAAAATGTGAAAATATTTCCTCCTCTTCAATTTGTTTGGATGAGTTTGAGAAAGAATGACATTACTTCCTTTTAAAGTTTTCAGTAAAATTCTCCAATGGATGCCATCTTGTCTTGGGTTTTTTTTGTTGAGATGTTTTTAGTTAGTGATTTAATGCCCTCACTAGTTATAGGTATATTTGCATTTTCTATTTCTTCATAATTCAGTCTTAGTAGGTTGTATAGTTCTAAAATTTATGCATTTCTTCTAATTTATCCAATTAATTAACATATTACTGTACATAGTATTTATAATTATTTTTATTTCTATAGTATTAGTTGTAATATCTCCTCTTAGAAGTCTGATTTTATTTATTTTAGTTTACATTTTTTCTTAGTTATTATAGCTAAAGATTGTCAGTTTTATTTATCTTTCCAAGATACCAATTCTTGGTTTTGTTTAACTTTTCTATTATATTTCTAATTTCTATATCATTTATTTCTGTTCTGAACTTTGCTATTTCCTCTCCACTATGAACTTTTGGTTTAATGTGTTTTGCTTTTTCTAGTTCCTTGAGGTGTAAATTTAGGTTGTTTATTCCAGGTCTTTCTTCTTTATTAATGTTGGTATTTACCGCTATTAAATCCCTCTTAGAACTGCTATTGCTGCACCCCATAAGTTTTGGTGTATGGTGTTTTTATTTTTCTTTGTCCCATTGGTTGTTCAAAATTGTGTTCCTCAAATTTTACATGTTTGTGAATTTTTCAGTTTTTTCACTGCTACTGATTACTAGTTTCATTCCATTGTTTTTGGGAAAGACACTTAATATTATTTCAAACTCCTTAATTTTGTTAAACTTTTTTTTTTTGATCTAACATGTGATCTATCATGGATAATGTCCCATGTTTGCTTGACAAGAATGTTTATTCTTCTACATTTGGGTGGAATGTTCTGTATATGTGCAATGATTTGAATGTATTTTCCAAAAAGCATCTGTTGGAAGCTTAATTGTCAATGCAAACAGCACTGGGAGGTGTGACCTAAAGGGAGGTGTTTAGTTTGTGAGGTCAATACACTCTTGAATGCATTATTTCTGATTATAAAAGGACTTGACATTGTGATTTCAGTTTCTTTCTATTTCTCTCCATGTCATGTCTTCAACCTTGTTATGATACAACTTGAAAGCCCTTACCAGGTGCAGCCCCTTCCCAGGCCTCAGAATTGTTAAGAAAGAAATCTATGTTTATAAATTAATTACCCAATTCGTAGGATTCTTTTATAGCAACACAATACAGATTAAGATCATATATCTGTTATTAATACATCCATTTGGTCTATAGTTTTCTTCAATTTCTGTGTTTCCCTTTTAGCTTTTTGTCTGGATGTCCTATCCATTATTAAAGTAGTATGTTGAAATATCCTACTATAAATGTGTTGCTGTCTCTTTCTTCCTTTACTTCTGTCAATGTTTACTTCATAATTTTTGTGCAATCTGATATTAGTAGCATGTATACTTAATAATTTTTGTTATACCTTCCTGTAAGTTGATCATTTTATCATCATATAATATTCTTCTTTTCCTTTTGTGTCAGTTTTTGAATTGAAGTCTACATTGTCCAATATAATTATGGCAACCCTTGACAACTTTGGTTACCCTTTGCATAGAATTTCTTTCTCTATCTTTTAACTTTCAGTTTGTGTGTGTCCTTAAATCTAATGTAAGTCTCTTGTACACAGTATAGAGTTACATCTTACTTTTCTGTTAATCCATTCAGCTACTCTATGTCTATTTATTGGAAAGTTTAATTCATTTATAATTAATACTGATAAAGACTTACTATGATATTTTGTTAATTTTTTTTTGTCTGTTGTATAGATTTCCCCCCTTTTGTCTCATTATTTTTCTTTGTATTTTGTTAATTTTTGCAGTGACATATTTTGAGTATTTTCTCATTTTCTTTTGTGTACCTTCTATAGGTGTTTTCTTTGTGGTTTCCATAGGGCTTACAATAAACATGTTCTAGTGATACAAATCTATTTTAAATTGATAATAACTTCAATAACAAAAAAGGTACACTTTTACTTCTCTACCTCCACACACAAATTGTTATGGTTGTCACAAATTACATCTTTTTACTTGTGTATCCATTAACATATTTAATGGATATAGTTTTTATACGCTTGTATTTTGATTTTTATATCAGAATGAATAGTAATATATGTACCACTCTTACAGTTTTACAGTATTCTATATTTGTCTATACATTTATGTTTACCAGTGAACTTTATACTTTAATATACTTTGATGTTGCTGTCTAAAGTCCTTTCACTAGAACTTAAAGAACTTTCTTTATCATTTTTTTAAAGGCAGGTCTAGTGGTGATGAATTCTCTCAGATTTTGTTAATCTGGTACATTATTTTTCTTGCATTTTTAAGGACAGTTTTCCTGGATATAGCATTCTTGGTTTGAAAGTATTTTTCTTCTTTCAGGAATTTAGATGTATCACACATTCCCTTTTTCTGTGCATGTTTTCTGCTGAGAAATCCACTGTAGTCTTATAAGGACTTATTGTATATGATGAGTCACTTTTCTCCTGCTTTTTTCAAATTCTCTCTTTATCTTTTGGCAATTTGATAGTGTGTCTTGGTTTTAACCTCTTTGCATTTATTCCAATTGAGGTCCATTGGGCTTCCTGAATATTGTTGCTCATTTTCTTAGTCATATTTGGGAGGTTTTCTGCAACAGTATCTTCAAATAAGCTTAATGCCACATTGTCCCTCCCTCTGAGACATTGATAGCATGTATATTGGTTGGATTTATGATGTCCCATAAATTCACTAGTCTTTCTTCACTCTGTTTCATTTCCTTTTCTTTTTGGTCATTGGGCTGGATGTTTTCAAATGACTTGTCTTTGACTTTACTGATTCTTTCTTTTTCATTTTTTTTATTTCATATAATTAAGGGGATACAAATGTTTTTGTTACATGGATACTTTGTAACGAACTCTCCTCTCTTCTTGGTTTCCAATGACCTTTAAATCTCTTTGTGTTCATGTATGTTCATAATTTAGCTCCCAATTATTAGACAGTTTCTGTGATTTTTTTTTTTAGCTTATTCTTTAGATACTTCATTTAGCATAATGGTCTCCAGTTCCATCCAACTTGCTGCAAAAGATATTATTTCATTCCCTTTTATAGCTGAGTAGTACTTCATGGTGTGTGTGTGTGTGTGTGTGTGTGTGTGTGTGTGTATCACATTTTTTAAAATCCACCCTAGATATTTTTAAATCCAAGGTTTTTTGTACATTTTCTTCTAGAATTTTTAGAGCTTCATGCCTTATAATTAAATCTTTTATCCATCTTGAATTACTTTTTTGTATATGGTGAGAAATAGATTCCTGTTTTATTTTTCTACAAGTAGCTATGCTATTATCCCAGCACCATTTATTGAATAGGACTTCCTTTTTGTTGCTGTCTGCTTCATTGAAGACCTGTTGGTTGTAGTGAAATGGTTTTATTTCTGTGTTCTCTATTTTTGTTTCATTGGTCTAGGTGTCTACTTTTATAACAATACTGTTTTGGTTATTATAGCCTTGCAGTATAATCTGAAGTTAGGTAACACGTTTGCTCAAGATTTTTCCTTTTAGTTTGGCTTGCTTTGGCTATTTGGGTTTTGTTTGGTTTCAAATGAAGCATAGAATTATTTTTCTAGATCTGTGAAATACAACAATGGTATTTCAGTGGGGATTGCATTGAATTTGTAAATTACTTGGGCAGTATGCACATTTTAATAATGTTGATTCTATGAATCCATGAGAATGGAATGTTGGGTAATTGGGGTATCCATCACCTCAGTCATTTATAATTTCTCTGTGTTAGGAACATTTCAATTCTACTCCTTAAGTTATTTTAAGGAATACACTAAATTATCATTGATTATATTCACTTTGTTGCACTACCAAATATTGTTCATTTCCATTTAACTATCTAACTATATTTTTCCAACTATTAATCAACTTCATTTCATCCTCCCTCCTGTCTACCTTTTCAAAACTCTGGTAACCAGCATACTACTCTCTGTATCCATAAGATCATTTTAGTATTTGGCTCCCACATATGAGTGAGAACATGCAGGATTTGATTTTCTGTATTTGGCTTATTTCACTTAACATAATGCTTTCCAGTTCCATCCATGTTGATGCAAATGGCAGAATTTCATTCTTCTATGGATGTACAATATTCCACTGTGTATATACACCACAATTTTGTATCCATTCATCCATTTATGAGCACGTCGGTTAATTCCAAATCTTGGCTATTGTGAATAATGCTGTAATTTTCATGGCAGTGCAGATATCTTTTTGATATACTGAATTCCCTTCTTTTGGATAGTTTCCTAGAAGTGGGATTGCTAGGTCATATGTTAGCTCTATTTATAATTTTTGAGGAACATCCATACTGTTCTCCATAGTGGTTGCACTAACTTACATTCCCATTAACAGTGACTTGGGTTTCCTCTTTGCTCTTGCCTTCACCAGCACTTGTCATTGCCTGTCTTTTTGATAAAAAAGCTATTTTGCTTGGGGTGAGATGATATCTCATTGTAGTTTTTTTTTTTTTTTTTTTTTGAGACAGAGTCTCACTCTGTTGCCCGGGTTACAGTGCCATGGCATCAGCCTAGCTCATAGCAACCTCAAACTCCTGGGCTCAAGCGATTCTCCTGCCTCAGCCTCCTGAGTAGCTGGGACTACAGGCATGCACCACCATGCCCGGCTACATTTTTCTATATATTTTTAGTTGACCAATTAATTTTTTTCTATTGTTAGTAGAGATGGGGTCTCGCTCTTGCTCAGCTGGTTTCAAACTCCTGACCTTGAGTGATTCTCCCGCCTGGCCTCCCAGATCATTGTGGTTTTGATATGCATTTCTCTGATGACTATTAATGTTGAGAAATTTTTCATATACTTTTTGGCCATTTGTATGTTTTCTTTTTGAAATATCTATTAAGATTATCAATACTGTGTCCATTTTTAAATCAGATCATTTGATTTTTTTCCCCATTGAGTTATTGAACTTCCTTGTGTATTTTATTTACAGATCCTTTCTCAGGTAGTTTTCAAATATTTTCTCCACTTCTGTGGGTTGTCTCTTCACTTTGTTGATTGTTTCCTTTGTTGTGCTGAAGATTTTGGGTTTGATATGATCTCATTTGCCCAATCCTGCTTTGGTTTCCTGTGCTTTAGGGGTACTGCTCAAGAAGTCCTTGCCCAGACCCATGTCCTGAAGCATTTCACCAATGTTCCAATGTTTTATTTTAGTCATTGTATAATTTCAGGTCTTACATTTAAGTATTTAGTCCATTTTGTTTTAATTTTTGTATATGGTGAGAGATAAAGGTCTACCTTCATTCTTCTGCATGTGGACATCCAGTTTTCCCAGAACCATTTATTGAAGAAACTATTCTTTTCCCAATGTATATTCTTGGCAACTTTGTCAATGATAAGTTTGCCATAGCTGTGTGGATTTGTTTCTGGGTTCTCTATTCTGTTTCATTGGTTGATGTGTCTGATTTTATGCCAATACCATGCTTTTTTGGTTACTATAGCTCTGTAGTATAATCTGAAATCAGGTAATGTGATTCCTCTGCTTTTGTTCTTTTTCTTGAGGATGGCTTTGGCTATTCTGGGTCTTTTGTTGCTCCATATAAATTTTAGGACTTTTTGTTTTCTATGAAGAGTATCATTGGTATTTTGGTAGGGATTGCATTGAATCTGTAATTTGCTTTGGGTAATATGGACATTTTAACAATATTGATTCATACAATTCATAAGCATGGAATGTCTTTACATTTTTTGTGTCTTCCTCATTTTCTTTCATCAATGTTTTACAATTTTCCTTGTAGAGTTATGTTATTTCTTTTGTTAGGTTTAATCCTAGATATTTTATGTTATTTGTAGCTATTGCAAATGGGATTACTTTCTTGCTTTCTTTTTCATATTGTTTGCTATTGGCTTATAGAAACACTACTGATTTTTGTAGGTTGATTTTGAATCTTGCAACTTTACTGCATTTCTTTATCAGTTCTTACTACCATCAATCATCCCAAATCTATCATAATTTTTCCTCATTCATTTTTTTATTTTTTTCTTCCTATCTCAAGGGAAGAAAATTGGCCTTTTATTGTAAGGTTAAACATTGCATGTCCTGTTTTAAAAACCTGACATACATTGAGTTTTATGATTGTCTATTCATTGTTTAAGATCATCTTAATTGTGGAAAGTTAGAGAAACATAGTATATAGAAAAATAAATCATGCTAACAAAACTATCATTTGGAGATAATTGTTACTATCATTTTGGTTTAAATATTACTATAGGTTTTATTTTTTATTTCAGAATATTACAGAGGTATACACATTTTGGTTACATAATTTGCTTTTGTATAGTTTGAGTAAAAGTTATAAGTATGCCCTTTGCTCAGATAGTGTGCCTTGTACCTGTTAGGTGTGAATTTACCCATCCCCTTCTCCCCCTCCCACCTACTTGATTTCCGTTGAGTTTTACTTCCATATATGCACATAAGTGTTGATCGATTCGTTCCAATTTAGTATTGAGTATAGGTGGTGTTACTTTTTCAATTCTTGTGATACTTCACTTAGAGCAATAGTCTCCAGTTCCACCCAGGTTGTTACAGAAGATACTAGATTAATTTTTTTTTATGGATGAGTAGTACTTCATGGTATACATATACCGCATTTTATTAATGTACTCACGCACTGATGGACACTTGAGTTGTTTCCACATCTTTGCAATTATGAATTGTGCTGTTATAAACATTCAAATGCAAAGGTCTTTTTAATAAAATGTCCTGTGTTCTTTTAGGTAAACACCTACTAGTGTGATTCCTGGATCAAATGGTAGGTGTACTTTTAGTTCTTTGAGGTATAGGTTTTATTTAAGCATATATATATATTTGAAAAGTTAGACAATTTGGATCCATTTTTTGAGAAAATTTTATACATTAACATTACCATCTTACACTTCACAAAACATTAGAGGTTTTGAAAACTCCCAATAACATGGAATATTTTGAAAACATTTTAAATGTATAAATAATATGCATCTTATGAATTCACCATAATTTATTCATTTTTTAAATATTTAATATTTTGATTAGGTCCGGTCCTTCACTGCTAGGGATATTATTGCACAAAAATATATTTACACTCATCCTAAAATATCCTTGTGTTCTGTATCTATGTATTCAACTAACTGTGGATCAAAAATATTTAAAACAAAAAAAATACAACAGTAAAAAATAATACTAATAAATACAGTGTAACAACTGTTTGCAAAGCATTTACATTATATTTAATTTAGAAATGATATAATATATATGGGAGGATGTGTATAGGTTATCTGCCAATACTATGCCATTTTATGTAAGGTACTTGCAGATGTACAGGTTTTGGAATCTGTGGGGGTCTTGGAACCAATTTCCTACAGATTCTGAGTGACAATTGAATGTAAATTCTTACATCTCTAGTTATGTCTTACGTTAAATTAATAAAAGCTTAATTGTAATTTTTAAGATATGAATTATATTTTTGAAAAAAATATTACATATGACAACATTTTTCCATACAGGGTGTCCCAAAAGTCGCTATACATAGGGGGAATGGGAAATTGTAGCTAAATATACCATATTTACAAAATATTCATTACAAAATTTTACAAATTTTTTTCTTTTAGGTACAATTAGCTAAGCAAAGAAGTAAATACCGCCATCATAATTGCCAAGGATCTCAATGTGCCACTGTCAGAGCCTGAAAAATCATCAAAGCAGAAAACAAATGAGGAAACAATGGACTTAACAGACATTTACATAACATTCTATGCAAAAATTACAAAATACACATTCTTCTCAGCAGCATATGAGACATTCTCAAAGATTGTTCATACCTTAGGCCATAAGACATACCTCAACAAATTCAAAAATATCCAAAACATACCATGTACCTTCTCAGAACTCAGTGGAATAAAACTAGAACTTAATCACAAGAGAAACACTCAACCCTACACTAAGTCATGGAAATTAAACAATATGCTGCTGAATGATTAATGGGTCAAGAATGAAATTAAGATAAACATCAAAAAAGTCTTTGAAATAAATGACAAAGAGGACACAAGCTATCAAAATCTATGGGACACAACAAAAGCATTCCTCAAGGGAAAATTCATAACCTTAAATGTCTACATGAAAAAGACAAAAAGATCACAAATTAGCAACTTAATGCCATGCCTCAAGGAATTAGAAAAGGAAGAACAAACTAAACCCAAAGAAAGCAGAAGAAAAGAAATAATGGGCAAAGCAGAACTAAATGAATGGGAAAACAAACAAACAAACAAAAACAATAAAAAGGATTAATGAAACAAAAAGTTGGTTGTTTGAAAAGATAAACAAAATCGACAAACCTCTTGCTAGATTAACCAAGAACAGAAGAGAACAGTCCCAAATAAACTCAATCAGAAATGAAAACAGTGACATTTCAACTGATACCACAGAAATATAAAACATCATTCATGAATATTACATACATCTCTACCCTCATAACTAGAGAACATAGGTGAAATGTACAAGTTCCTGGAAACACACAACCTCCCAAGACTCAAACAAGAAGAAATAGAACTCCTGAACAGACCAATAATGAACAGTGACATAAAACCAGTAATAATTTAAAAAACCTCCCAACAAAAACAAAGCCCTGGGTCAGATGGATTCACAGCCAAATCCTATCAGACCTACAAAGAAGACCTGGTCTCCATAAAACAGAAATTATTCCATACTATTCAGAAGGGGAGAATCCTTCCGAACTCATTCTATGAATCCAACATCACCCTGATACCAAAGCCAGGAAAGGACACACAACAACAACAAAACATAAAACAACAGACCAATATCCTTTATGACAATGTTAATAGATGAAAAATTTCTCAAGAACATACTAGCAAACCAAATTCAACAGAAAATCCAGAAATAACATGTCAGGGAAAATTGGTCTTCATCCCAGGGATGCAAGATGGTTCAACATACATAAAATAATAAATGTGATTCACCACATAAATAAAATCAATAACAAAGACCATATGCTCATCTCAATAGATTCAGAAAAAACACTTGACAAAATCCAGCACCCTTTCATGATAAAAAACCCTTAACAAACTAGGCATGGTAGGAACATACCTCAAAATGATAAAAGCCACATATGGCAAATCCATAGTCAACATTATACTAAATAGTGAAGAGCTGATAGCATTCCCCCTAAGAACAGTCCTATACATCAGACATACAGTGGGTACAGTGGGGGCCTAAATGATTATGTTGTTATTCCTTCATTGTTTTTTTAATGTTGTAGTAAAAATATATATAACATAAAATTTCCCATTTTAACTCTTTTTTAAGTGTAAAGTTCTGTGGTTTTTAAGTATATTCACATTGTTTTGCAGCCATTACCATCCTCCATCTCCAGAAATTTTTCATCTCCAATTGAAACTCTGTACCCATTAAATTCTAACTCCCATTTTCCACTTCCCTCAGCCCCTACTCTAGGTACCTCATGTAAGTGGAATCTTAAAATATCTCTCCTTTTGTGACTGGCTTATTTAATTAGGCATAATGTCCTCGAGGTTCATACATGTCATAGCATTGACATTCTAATAATATTAATTATTCCCATCCATGTACACAGGGTATCTTTCCATCTATTTGTGCATTGTTCAATAACTTTCATTAATGTTTTATACATCTCTCAGATGTGGGAAAGGGTAACTGTGTGAGATGATATTAATTTGCTTGAGTATGGCAACCATTTACTATGTATAAAAAAAATCATGTTGCATACCATAAATATATACAATAAAATGTTCTTATTGATTTATTCAGGCTTTGTATCCTCCTCCACCCACTCCAATTCCTGTTTCCATAGAATGTAAGTTCTATGAGATCAGGGACTCTGTCTGTTTAGTTCATCATTAGCTAGTGGTAATGAACAAGAGGTTGGCACACAAGAGATCAACAAGTATTTTTTAAATTCTCAGTGAATTGTCATTGTCAATAATAACCTGGTGATATAGCACCTCTTGTATTATCCTGGATAGAGCTAAGTGATGTATCCCAAGAATGGAAAAATAAGCATCACAGGTACTCACCGTCAAATTGGTTTTAACTGATCAACACTTAAGTGTTACTATTATTACATATAGTAATAACATTCATTGGGTGTTGGGCAGATGGGAGGGGTGAAGAGGGGATGGGTATATACACAGCGAATGGGTGAGGTGCACACCATCTGGGGATGGACACACTTGAAGCTCTGACTCAAGTGGGGCAAGGGCAATATGCGTAACCTGAACATTTGTACCCCCATAATATGTTGAAATAAAAAAGAAAAAAGCTATAAAATGATTTTCTGCTTCAGCATTTGTTCTATGTTGAAAACCAAACGAATCAACATTGCATTCAGATTCACAATATTATCCAAAATGTGCATCCATATTTTTTTCTTTATGGAGTAAAAAACAAAACTATTTTATTATCAAAACAAAATCCAAGGCACAAAAATTATAATACAAAGGAAAGTGGTTACTATTCCCTTTACAGTGTGTCTCTTTTCTTTTGTCACGTTACTTTTGAAGAAAATATCATATGTTGTAAAGTTTAATGGGACAGCAAAATGACTTGAATACAAATTGCTCTGCATTACTTAGAAAATACATCATTTGGTGATGTAGCTTCCCTGAAAGATGTTTTGGAAAGGGTTTTTGTATATTTACTGGAAATACTAATTTAAATTGGACCATATTTCTCAACAGGGTGCAGATATGATTTTCAGCCAGAATGGTTATCAGACTATATTGTTTCAGGCTATTTATTCAAGAAGAGAGAATAGAGGACAATTCTCCAATGGGATTTAAAAAGTTGCATAATGATGTCATAAAACATTAACTTAACAGTAGGGAGTAGCACTTATGAACCACTAGAAGTTCTGTTCTCTTGAGTTTAATTTTTTTACAACTATAATAAATTCAATAGATATATAATTTCTTTATTGAGTCAGAAATTGTATTTGTTTTCCAAAACTAGCAATCTTCTAGGCAATCATTCACACAGACCACACGTACACAAAATACAGGAAATACCTAGCACATTTTTAAATTAAAATGCCCCTTGGGCATTTTCCTCTTAGATATTTATTTAGGGATTATGGTTTAATTTAATTTCCCCTTTGAATCTCAGAATGCCAGGAGGTGTAATAAAGTTTGAGAAAAATACTAAATGTGAAAACACTATCTTAGCAGTGAATCTTACCCTCTTATTGCATAAGTGTATAGGATGACAAATAGTGGAAAGTTTTTCAGTCTTGATGAGATAATAGGCTGCTTATCTGAGTGCCTTGAAAGTGGAATGAAGCACAAATGTGCTATCTGTTTGCCTTATATATAGCAGCTCTGGATGACAGCACACACTCCCTTATTCTCATAAATCTCAGTACTGTGACTTCTTAAGTGTTCAAGGTAAGTTTCTCTGCAAGTCTGAGTACCACACATTTTAGATTTCACCTTATCATTGGAAGAGATACTAAAATTTTTAAATGCTTATACTTTAATATTAAATAAAGCCCCCTTTCTCTTATAGTTACAATATTCTCTTCTTTAATGTTTAAAATTTGTTTTACGTTATTTTCACAGTTCATTTCTCCTTAAAGAAATTGACTTCCCATCACTAACACTTAATGTGTCTCAAATGATTGGTTAGTTTAGTTAATCCATAATCCTATAGTTTTATCCCCTTTCTTTCTTCTCTTCTTTCATTGGGGATGGAAGACAGGTATACAGTATTCTCTGTATAAAGGGCCTTCATGTACCTGAAATTCATTATTAAGTTTCTCTTTAGTCTTCTCTGTTTCAGACAAAATAAGCTTAGTTCTTCCTAGTTGTTTTCATGAGTCCTATTTTCCACAACTTTAAATATTTTCAGAATTTATTTCATAATGTCAACAAGTTCTCTAAATTTATAACACCCTTTTAAAAATGTTGAATGAATATAGAATGTTTTTACCATGGAATATTTTTAATGCTATAACTACACGGCTTTGCCAAATGGACACAAATCTACAGTTAATTAATAATAGGAATATATTCAATCATTGAAAAGAAGATTTTATTGCCTTTCCCAAATTTTTTATTAAACTTGATTATGCCAATTATTCATCCTAGAAATTACTTAGCTAACCCCAATAATATCAATAGATATGCACTGAACTCCATGCCTTATATCTGAATATGAAGATACTTAAACTCCCCTTTACATGCATGCTCCATTGTATCTAGTTTATCATTTTGAAATAAGTTGCTATAGAACATGTGTATGGCCATATTTTGCATCAGTATTTGACTAGTAAAATAATTATATATATTATAAACACACATATATGATCATGAGTTTTACAAATAAACATAGTTGCAGGTAATAGGGAATGGATAAATATATCACTAAAAAACTTGCTTAAACAGACACTGGTGAAATTATATCCCTGAGAAAAATTCTCAACAAGATGTTTTCATCAACAAACACATTGCCTTAGTCCTGGGAATGCTGCCATTACGAGCCTCTAGGGTTAATTATCAAGTTTTATTAGGGCATAGAATTGGTGGCACTGAAGTTCTGGGTCCATCCAATCATCAGGTAATTTGTTATATAAGCAGTGTTCATTGGCTTGCATGTATTAATAGTTGCTTTTATTAAAATAAAATAAAATAAGGAGATAGAAAAGCAAAATCACAGAAAGTGTAACACCTATTCAAGATGTGATCCCCATACCTTAGGCAGCCATCACAGAATGCCTTCCTAATGTCACAAGGATAGCCAACAAGACAGTGCAGATGATACCCTTATCTACTAGTTCAAAGGCCTACAAAAATGAGCTACACTAGCAGAAATTTATTATTATGTCATTAAATATAAAATTTCCTATTTCAAATCAAAACTTTAGTTTATTATATCTCAAACAGAAAGCTGTACAAGTAATCAAAGTATGCACCTAAACTATCCACACAGTTTTATCATCTTAACGGTAGCTTGTTTTTGCCAGCAGCAAAAAAACCTGGAAAGTCAGTGGCGATGGAATAGTGAAAGACTTTTTCCACAGCTTGTTAAGAATTGAATATTTTTCCTCGCAAGAAGTGGTCCAAAGCCTGGAAGAAGTGGTAGCCAGTTGGCGCAAGGCCTGGTGAATATGGTGGATGACAGTTTCCAAGTCCAGCCTCTGTAGTTTGAGCAATGCTGTTTGTGCAACATGTGGTCAAGCATTGTCATGCAAGACGATTGGCCTGTTTCTATGGATCAATCTTGGCTGCTTAATTACTCATCACTTCATCCAACTGGTTGCAGTAGACCAGGTTTCATGAAGCTGTAGTGGATAGTACCAGCGCTGGAGCAACAGACACCATTAGCTTTTTTTTTGTTTGTTTGTTTTAAAGAATATTTGGTTTTGGACTGTGTTTGGCACTTCATCTTTATCCAATCATTGTGTGAACCCTTGTGATTGTCAAAAAGAACACATCTTTCATCACACATAACAATATAGAAATGGTTTGCCTTTATGTTGTGACAGCAAAGACAGGTAAGCTTTGAGACAACTTATTTTCTGACTCTCCTTTAATTCATGTGCTAAACATCTGTCCAGCTTCTTTACCTTGCCCATTTGTTTCAAATGGTCCAATATTGTTGGAATAGTAGCATCAAACCTTCCTACTAATTCACATGTAGGTTGAGATGCATTCGCTTTCACTTCAGCTTTCAGTACATCATTATGCATGCTGGTTTCAGGTCGCCCACGTGGCTTATTTTCAAGATTAAAACGACGAGAATGGAGCTTCTCAAGCCATCCATGTACTGTATTCATTAGCCACATACTTCCCAAAGACTTCATTAGTATTACAAGTTTTCTGTACAACATTAGTTCCACGACAGAACTCATATTGGAAATAACAGGAATTTTTGACTTATCCATGATTTCACAAAAACTGCACTAAAAAATATGAAAGATAATCAGAAGCCAAATCATGCCTTTGAAAGAATGAGGATGTACCTTCACAATAAAAATTAAAAAAAAGAAATGTCAAAGTGAAATGTCAGAAATGTCAACTGTCAAACTTAGTATTTAAGAAAATTGGACATTTCATACTTAACCTATATATGGAAAAGTAGCTTCATTAATATGGAAAAATGGCATAGCAAATTTGTCATGCCACCTTAAAGGAGTTCAATTCTCTGCTCTGTCATTCACTGTTCCTTTGGGAAAATTTCTTTCTCTTTATTTCTTTACAGAGGTGATCAATTTAAGGGAAATTTTCTTAGTGTCTCTTTTCTTACTTTTCCCTTCTGTAAAATTGGGATGAAAATAGTGCCTTGTTCATAGTGCTGCTGTGAGTATTAAAATTAATAATTACTCCATGCTTTTGGGAGCGGCATCTGGCCTATATTATGAACTATAGGAAATTGTTAAATGAAAATTCTTGCAAGGCTTGTAATTATACTTTTGAGTTGGAAAATCTCATAGATGTCAGAAGCTTCAGTGTTAAAGGTCACAACAGTCACATAGAACATCAAAGATGGAAGGAATTTTAAAATGCTTTAGTCAAGTAGCTTGCCAACTATCTTTTATGAGCAATGATATTAAATTTGTCTTTTTTAAGCAATCAAATCCACTTTTCAAATGAAACATTTTGCACAACTCCAATTTATAAAATAGATAAAAGCAAAGTTCACCATGCTGTACAATAGATCACCAGAACTTATTCCTCCTATCTAACTAAAAGTACAATTTTACTCTCTACTTCTAGTAGTTTTACTTTTTTAGATTCCACTTGTAAGTGAGATCATATGGTATTTGTCTTTCTGTGTCTAGCTTATTTCACTTAGCATTATATCCTCTAAGTTCATCTATGATGTTGCAAACGGCAGAATTCCCTGGATTTTAAGGGTATATTATATTAGTATTCCATTGTGTATATATATCACATTTTAAAAATCCATCCTTCTGTTGATGATCATTTCAATGTTTCCATATCTTAGCTATTGTGAATAATGCTGAAATCATTGTAACTCTGGTTAATAATTATATATTGGAGTATTTTAAAATAGCTATAAAGGAGGATTTTATCTCCTCGTGGTTTTCATTTGCATTTCCCTGATGATTAGAAATGTTGAAAATTTCTTTATGCTTTTGCTGGCCATATGTCTATCTTCTTTTTAAAAACTTCTGTTCATGTCTTTTCCTCACTTTTTAGTGTGGTTGTTTGTTATTTTCTTGGTGATTTTTTTGAGTTATTTGTGGATTCTGGATATTAGCCCTTTATGAGATATATGGTTTGTGAATATTTTTCACATTCTCTATGCTGTCTATTTGCTCTTTTATTTCCTTAGCTGTGTAGAAGCTTTTAAATTGAATCAAGCCCCATTTATTTATTTGTCCTATCACTGTAATCACTTCTGGGTCTTAGGCATAAATTTGTTGCCTAGGCAAATATCTAGAAGAGTTTTTTCCTACATTTTCCTCCAGCATTCTTATGGTTTCATGTCTTAAGTATTTTATCTGTCTTGAATTAATTTTTGTGAGTGTTGAAAGATAGGGTTCTTATTTCATTCTTTGATATGTAGCTATCTAATTCTCACAATAACATTTATCGAATAGGGCTTCTTTTCCCCACTGCATGTTGTTGTCTACTTTGTCAAAGATCAGTTGGTTGTAGGTAAATGGTTTTATATCTGAGTACTCTGTTCTGTGTCATTGCTCTATGTCTCTATTTTTGTGCCAATACCATGATTTTTTTTCTTTTTTTACTATAGCCTTGTTATATAGTTTGAATTCTGGTAATGTGATGTCTCCACATTTGTTTTATTTTTCTTAAAGTTACCTTGGTGATTCAGGCTCTTTTCTGGTTCCAAATGAAGTATATAATTATTTTTCTAGATCTGTGAAGTATGATATTGGTATTTTGATGGGGATTCCATTGAATATGTAAATCACTTTGGGTAGTATGGACATTTTAGCAATGTTGATTCTTCCAGTCCATGAGCAGGGGATATATTTCCATTTTTTGTGTCATCTGTGATTTCTTTCATCAGTGTATTATAGTTCACATTGTAGAGGTCTTTAACTTCCTTCGTAAAGTATATTTCTAGGTATTTTATTTTCTTTGTAGCTATTGTGAATGGTATTGTGTCCTTGATTTGATTCTCAGCTTAACAGTTATTATTGTATAGGAATGCTATTGATTTGTGTACACTGATTTTGTAGCTTGAGACTTTGCTGAATTTATTTATCAATTCCAGGAGTCTCTTGGTGGAGTCTTTAGGATTTTCTTTTCTTTTTTTTGCCACAGTAATGGATTTATATATTTTTTTATTTCTGTATATTATGGGGTTACAAATGTTTAGGTAACATATGTTACCCTTGCACCCCCACCCTCGAGTCAGAGCTTCAAGCGTGTCTATCTAAATTCAAGATCATATCATCAGCAAAAAGTGAGAGTTTGATGACCTCTTTCCCAATTTGGATGCCCTTTATTTCTTTCTCTTGACTGATTGCTCTAGCTAGTACTTCCAGCACTATGTTGAATAGAAGTGGTGACAGTCGGTACCCTTGTCTTGTTTCAGTTCTTAGAGGAAATGCTTTCAACTTTTCAACATTCAGTATGATGTTGGCTGTGGGGTTGTTATATATTGTTTTTGTAATTTTGAGGTATGTTACATCTATGTCTGGTTTGTTGAGGGTTTTTATAATGAAAGTGTACTGGATTTTGTTGAATGCTTTTTATGCATATATTGAGATGATCATGTGGTCTTTGTTTTTGCTTCTGTTTATGTTGTGAATGGCTTTCATTAAATGCAATCCTTATCAGAGTGCCATCATAATTCTTTAAAGACCTAGAAAAAATATTTCTTCACTTTGTATGGAACCAGAAAAGACCTCGTATAGCCAAAGCAATAAGAAAAAACTGGGAGGCATCAGTCTTCCAGACTTCAAGTTGTACTATAAAGCAATAATAATCAAATCAGCCTTTTATTGGCACAAGAACAGAAGCATTGATCTTTGGAACAGGACTGAGAATCCAGAGATGAAACCATCTGCATATGGTAACCTAATCTTTCATAAACCAGAGAAAAACATACATTGGGGAAAAGAATCTCTTTTCAATACATGGTGCTCGGAAAACTGGATAGCTACATGCAGAAAAATGAAAATGGATCCCTACCTCTCACCTCTCACAAAAATACACTCAAGATGGTTAACAGACCTAAACCTAACACAGGAAACCTGAAGAATCCTAGAAGAAGATGTCAGGAAGACCCTTTCAGACATTGGCCTAGGCAAAGAATTCTTGAAGAAGACCCCCAAAGCAATTACTGCAGCAACAAAAATAAACAAATGGGATCTTATCAAATTAAAAAGTTTCTGCACAACCAAAGAAACTATCACTAGAGAAAATAGACAACCTACATAATGGGAGAAAATATTTGCTCTCTACACTTCCAATAAAGGTTTGATAACAAGAATCTACCTAGAACTCAAAAGAATTAACAAGAAAAAAATCAAACAACCCATTTATAAATGGGCAAAGGAGATGAACAGAAACTTTTCCAAAGAAGACAGAATAATGGCCAGCAAACACATAAAAAAATGTTCATCATCTCTAATCATTAGAGAAATGCAAATCAAAACCACAATGAGATACCACCTAACCCCAGGGAGATATGCCGCTAGCAAAACATCCCAAAACAACAAATGCTGGTGAGGTTGTGGAGAGACTGGAACACTCTTACATTGCTGGCAGGACTGCAAATTAGTACAACCTCTGTGGAAAAGAATTTGGAGATACCTCAAAAAGCTAAAAATAGAAATACCATTCGATCCAGCAATAGCATTATTAGGCATCTACCCAAAAAACATAAGACATTCTATAATAAAGACATCTGAACCTGAATGTTTATGGCAGCACAATTCACTATTGCTAGGTTGTGGAAACAACCCAAGTGCCCATCAATTCATGAGTGGATTATTAAAATTTGATATATGTTTACAATGGAATATTACTCAATTTTAAGAAACAACAGTGAGCTAGCACCGCTTATATTATCCTGGATTAAACTTCAGCCCATTATTTGAAGTGAGGTTACACAAGACCAGAAGAATGGGCCTCACATGTACTTGCCGTCAAATTGGTACTGCCTGATTAACACTATGGTGCTCAAATGGTGGTGGTGTTCAACAGGGATTAGGGGACTGGAGGGGTAGACCCACATCTAAGGGATGCAGTGAGCATTTTGGAGGGGAAGGGCATTCTTGAAATGTAGTTGGGGATGGGAATTAGGGGTCTCAATAGGGGGAAGGAAATGTTCTACAACTGATTTGTGTGAATAGCTGTACAACTTGGTAAATTTACTAATAATCATTTAATTGTACACTTAAAATGAATTAATTGCATGGCATTTAAATTATACTTCAATAAAGTTGTTAAAAAAAAACAACTCCAAATCAATATATGATGGTGTGGATGCAGAGAGAAAGGAACACTTATGCACTTTTGGTGGGATTGCAAATTAGTACATATTCTATGGGAAACAGTATCGAGATTTCTCAAAGAACTTAACCTAGACCTACCATGCAATCCAGTAATCCCACTACTGGGTATCTACTCAAAGGAAAAGATGTCATGTTATCAAAAAGACACCTGCACTTAAATGCTTATTGCAGCATAATTCCCAATTTCAGAGTTGTGGAATCCACCCAACTGCCCATCAATTCATGGGGGGTGATTTAACAAAATGTGGTATATATATATATATATATATATATATATATATATATCATAGAGTACGACTCAGTGATAAGCAAGGATGAATTAAAGCCTTTTGAAGCAATTTGAATGGAACTGGAAACCATTATCCTAAGCTAAGTATCTCAAGAATGGAAAAACACCACATGTACTCTCTAATAAATTGGAGCTAACTGAGGGGAATACATGTGCACAGAGGGAAGTAAAAGTCATTGGAAATCAAGCACAGGGAAGGGGCAGGAGGGGAGGGCTAAAACCTACCAAACACTTACAATGATCACTATTCAAGTGATGGGCCCACTACTAACTCTGACTCAAGCATTACAAAAGCTATCCATGTAACAAAAATATTTTTACCCCCTTAATATTTTGAAATAAAAAGGATAACAAAAAATATAAATAAAAAGAGGATTTAAAATGTCACCATAGAGAAATGATAAATATTTGAGATGATATATATGCTGATCTGCCTGATTTGATCATTCCACAGTGTATACACATATCAGAAAACTAAATTCTACCCCATAAGGATTTATAATTATTATTTTTCAATTAAAAATAATGTAAGACAGTATTCCTTTCTGGATCAGTCCACCCTTTGGCCTCCTTCTAAAAGAGTATATTTTGCTTTCAATAAATCTATCTGCTCCTGCCTATAAAAATAATAATGATAATAATAAGATAAGATATAAAGAATTGTTTAAACAGCAGCATTGCTTTGATTGAAGCAAAAATAGTCCTTACATTTTCTCTTGGTAGCAATGAGGACTGATTCCTCTTAAAATAAAAGAAACATTCTGAAGTGACACAATTGTCTACTGTCCAGAAGGCATCATTCATATAAATAGCTCTGAGGAAATGCGAACAGTCAACTTGATGGTACATTCTCTCTGGGTGGAGGTAGAACATTGTATAATATGTAAAAGTGTCCTTCCCCCACAGATTTGGAGGCCAGAATAGGTTTTTCAATTATCTGACCAGGGATCAAATACCAGAAAAAAATGCTTTTGATGTCCTGTCTCTTATTTTAAAATCACACCTTAATGTTGAACAGAAATCCATTATATATAAATCATGTCAACAATTGATGCTTAAATTGTCTTAATATTATTTATTCTATGTAAAAATGTTCTCTAAAATATATTTTGCATGTTAAGAGTTAATAATTAATAAATCCTTAGGGTATGCTTCCATTCTAATATCTCCATGTTGTTGGAAATCTACATTTTTAATAGAGGTAAATTTTGCATAACATAAAATTCATAATTTTAACCATCTTAAAGTGTACAATTCAATGGCTTTTAGTAATTTTCAATGTTTTACAATCATCACCACTGATTCTAGAACATTTTCATCACCCCCAAAAGAAACCCTGTATCCATTAAGTGATCACTCCTCATCCTCCCTCCTCCTGGCCTCTAGAAACCACTACTCTGCGTCCTTTCTATATGGATTTGCCTATTCTGGACACTTCATATGAATAAAATCATACAAGATGTGATTTGTGTGTATGTGTGTTTCTGGCTTGCTTCACTTAGTTTATTGTTTTTGAGGTTCATCCGTGGTATAGTACATTCATTCATTTTTGGGGATTCATAATATTCCATTGCATGATTATGTCACATTTTTAAAATAGATGATGGGCATTTTGGTTGTTTTCATTTTTTAGCTGTAATGAAAAATGCTTCTATGAATATCTGGACAAAATTTATTGTAGAAACATATGTTTACAGTTACCTCAGGTATACACGTAAAAACTACTTACATTGACTCATATGAAAATTTTTTGCTTAAATTTTAATGAACGGCCAAAGTGTTTTCCACAGTAACTCTACATTTCCACCAGCAATGAACAAGGGTTCCAGTTTCTCCACATCTTTACCAACAGTAACTATTTCCTGGATTTTGTTTTTGTTTTGTTTTTTATTAAGTATTATAACAAACCTAATGGGTGTGAAGTGGTATCTCACTTTGTTTGATTTGAATTTCCCTAATGACTAAAGATGTTGAATATCTTTCCACATTCTTCTTGGCCATTTGTTTAGCTTGTTTGGAGAAATATCTAGTTAAGACTTTTGTCCATGTATTAATAAGATAGTTTGTCTTTTGTTGTTAAGTTGTAAATATTCTTTATTTATTCCAAAGTTAGAACTTTATCAGGTATATGACTTTAAATATTTTCTCATATTCTCTGGGTAATTTTCACACTTTTTTGATAGTGTCCTTTGAGGCACAAATTTTTAACTTTGATGAAGTTTAGTTTATTTACTTTTTTGTTACTCATGCTTTTGTTGTCATAGCTATGCATCCAAGCTATGTATTCAACACCAAATCCCAAAACATGATGATTGAATCCTAGGTTTTATTCTAGGAGTTTTATAGTTTTAGATTTTAAATTTACTTTTTTGATTCATTTTGTGTTACTTCTTTATAAATTGTGTGAAGTAGTGTCTAAAATTATTCTTTTGCAAGTAAATATCCAATTGTTATAGCAACATTTTTTGGAAAAACAATTCTTTACCCATTTAATGGTTTTGGCAACATTGTGAAAAATCAATTGACAATAGGTTTGTAGGATTGTTGACTATAAATTCTATTTAATTGATCTATATGGTTACCTGTATACCAGCACTACACTATTTTGATTACTGTAGATTTGTAGTAACTTTTGAAATCAGGAAGTGTGAGTCCACCAACATTGGTTCTCTTTTTCAAGACTGTTTTTGAAAAGGAGAACAAATTAGCAAAAACATTTAGGAGCAGCTCATCTATTTTTGCTAAAAAGGAAGTTGGGATTTTGACAGGGATTGCAATGAATCTTTAGACCATTTGGGAGGTATTTGCATTTCAATAATACTATTTTTAAATCAGTGAACATGGGATATTTTGTATTTCTTTAGATCATCTTTAATTTCTTTCAATAGTTTTCAGTACATAAGACTTACACCTACTTCGTTAAATTTATTTCTCACTACATTGTTCTTTTTTATCTTGTTGTATATGTAATTTTTTTTCAATTCCCATTTATTTTTGGCTCTTGGGGCATTGTCATCTTCTCAATATTAAAAAAAAGCAGAAAGTTCAACACAAAATAGAAATCTGAAGTGTAGGATATGACAAAACCAAGGGTAGGGAGAAAAAAAGACAACAGCAAAGAGATGAGATTTGCATAAAAGAGGCTGTCCTGTCCCCTCTCTGGGGAATGACTCATTTAGGTGGCAGTATATACCTTTCCACACAAGTCAGGGATGTTACTACTTTTTTGTGAATAAGAAAAAAGCAGGGACAGGGAGGACATTTCTGGAGGTTTAGAGATCAAGGCTGGTCTCTCTGCTCTCCTAATCCCCTCCTCCAAGGGAAAGGAAGGAATCCAATGTATGAGCGAGGTCGAGAGAGGAACATTCCACTCCACAGAGTAGGGCAGAACCCTCCAAAAGGCAGAGCTTGGAGAGAGATTGAAAATGGAAATAATACTGCTAACATCTCTCTTGAAGCTGAGAGATGGAACACGGCAAATACCTAGAAGTTGACTTAAAAGCCTGGATTTCCCTCTCCAAAACTGTTCTAGAATGGAAAATCCCATCCCTTCCTCATAGTGACTTCTCCCACCTCTGTCCCACCGTACTTTGCTACTACTTGCACTTACGATGATGGTGGTCGTCTGGGTTTTCAGCACTTGGTTGATTTTAAATGGCATCTGAATGAGACCCAGCTTCTTAAAGAGAATTATTTTAAAAACTGTGGGAAATATTAACTGGAAAGATGTGAGGAATGGGCACCAGAAGGAAATACAAGGTTACCCAGAAAGGCAGAAATCTACGTTTCCCAGAGTGGAAAGAGAGATGAAGACATTCAACAAACAAGTATTTATTGAGCACTTACTACGTGCCAGACACTGTTCTAGACCCCCCCAAAAGAAGAAGAAGAAAAAACAAACAGAGGTAGCAAATACAAATTCTGAGGGAGAGAAAAGGGGTAGTTGAGGAAGAAGGCTAAGGGGGCTGGAAGCCTGAGGTGATGGGGGCTGTGCCTTAGGCCTCCTCCTCTTCTGTGGTGACATCCTGGTACTACTGATACTCAGAGACGAGGTCGTTCATGTTGCTCTCAGCCTCGGTGAGCTCCATCTCGTCCATGCCCTCGCCTGTGTACCAGTGGTGGAAGGCCTTCCGGCAGAACATGGCATTGAACTGCTCTGAGATGCGCTTGAACAGCTCCTGGATGGCCGTGCTGTTGCCGATGAAGGTGACCGCCATCTTGAGGTCACGAGGTGGGATGTCACAGACAGCCGTCTTGACATTGTTGGGGATCTACTCCACGAAGTAGCTGCTATTCTTGTTCTGCACGTTGAGCATTTGCTCATCTGCCTCCTTCATGGACAGCAGCCACAGTGAGGTACTGACCATGGTGGGGATCACAGGCAGCCATCATGTTCTTGGCATTGAAGACCTGCTGAGTGAGTTTGGGCACAGTGAGAGTCTGATACTGCTGGCTTCCACGGCTGGTGAGAGGGGCAAAGCCAGGCATAAAGAAGTGGACACGTGGGAAGGGCACCATATTGACTGCCGGCTTGCAGAGCTCAGCATTGAGCTGGCCAGGGAAGTGGATGCAGGTGGTGACACCATTCATGATAGCTAAGACGTCATGGTTCAGGTCCCCATAAGTCAGTGTGGTCAGCTTGAGGGTGCGGAAGCAGATATCGTAAACGGCCTTGTTGTCAATGCAGTAGGTCTCATCAGTGTTCTCTACCAACTGATGGATGGAGAAGGTGGCATTGTAGGGCTCAGCCACCATGTCAGACACTTTGGGTGAGGGTACTACACTGAAGGTATTCATGATGTGGTCAGGATACTCTTCTTGGATCTTGCTGATAAGGAGGGTGCCCATTCCAGAGCCTGTGCCCCCACCCAGCGAGTGGGTCAGCTGGAAACCCTGCAGGCAGTCACAGCTCTCAACCTCCTTCCGCACCACATCCAGGACCAAATCAACCAGTTCAGCCCCTTCTGTATAGAGGCCCTTGGCCCAGTTGTTGCCTGCCCCAGACTCACAGAAAACAAAGTTGTCTAGTCTGAAGATCTGACCAAAAGGACCCTATTGAGATGTTTGATTTCTTACATATGCTGGGTATGAGTCCCTTGTCAAATTGACAGATTGCAAATATTTTCTCTCATTCAACAGATTATCTCTTCACTCTGTTCATTGTTTCCTTTGCTGTGAAGACTTTTTAGCTTAATTAAGTCCCATTTATTTATTTTTGTTGTTGCTATATTTGCTTTTGGGGTCTTACTCATAAATTCTTTGCTTAGGCCAATGCCCAGAAGAGTTTTTCGTATGTTTTCTTCTAGAATTGTTATGGTTTCAGGTCTTACATTTAAGCCTTTAATCCATATTGAGTTAATTTCTGTATATGGTGAAAGACAGAGATACAGTTTCATTCTTTGACTGTTGCTATCCTATTTCCTCAGCACCATTTATTGAATACAGAATGCTTTCCCCAGTGAATGTTTTTGTCTGCTTTGATGAAAACCATCTGCTTGTTACTATATGGATTATTTCTGGATTCTCTATTCCATTTCATTGGTCTGTCTACTGTTATCACAGTACCATGCTATTTTGGTTACTATTGCCTTGTAGTATCATTTGAAGTCAGGTAATACAATGCTTCCAGA
Organism: Lepilemur ruficaudatus; assembly: GCA_963574885.1. Taxonomy (NCBI): domain Eukaryota; kingdom Metazoa; phylum Chordata; class Mammalia; order Primates; family Lepilemuridae; genus Lepilemur; species Lepilemur ruficaudatus. The sequence continues at coordinate 25,594 of CAUYRT010096852.1, forward strand.
TTTGCTCTTTTTGCATAGGACGGCTTTGGGTATTTTGGCTCTTTTCAGTTTCACATGAAGTTTAGGATTGTTTTTTCTACATCTGTGAAAAATGACATTGATATTTTGATTGGGATTATGCTGAATGTGTAAAGCACTTTGGGTTGTGTGGACATTTTAACAATGTTGATTCTTCTAGTCCAGGAGCATGGGAAGTTTTTCCATTTGGTTGAGTCATCTATGCTTTCTTTCATCACAGTTCTCTAGTTCTCCTTGTAGAGCTCTTTCACATCTTTAAGTTTATTTTTATGTATTTTATTTTCTTTGAAGCTATTGTAAAAGGTATTGAGCTCTTCATTTGACTCTAACCTTGACTGTTGTTAGTGTATAGAAATGCTACTGATTTGTGTGTATTAATTTTGTCACCTGAGATTTTACAGAATTTATCAATCCTCAGAATCCTTTGGTGTAGTCTTTAGGGTTTTCTAGAGCATATCATCAGCAAACAGAAATAGTTTCACCCCTCTTTCCATATTAGAATGCCTTGTATTTCTTTCTTTTGCCTGATTACTCTGCCTAAGACTTGCAGCACTGTTTTGAATAGAAGTGGTAAAACTGGGCTTCCTTCCATTTTTCCAGTTCTTAGGGGAAATACTTTTAATTTGTCCCATTCAGTATGATGTTGGCTGTGGATTTTTCATACAGGACTTTTATAATTTTGAGATATGTTCCTTCTGTGCTGATGGGTTTTATCAAGAATGGTGCTAAATTTTATCTAATACTTCTTCCTGCATCTGTTGAGATGATCATATCATTTTTGTTTTTAGTTCTGTTTATGTGGTGAATCTCATTTATTAATTTGCATATGTTGAGCCATCCTTCCATCCCTGGGATGAAACCTCCTTGATCATGCTTGATCATGATGAATTATCTTTTTGATACGCTGTTGAATTTGGTTTGCCAGTATTTTGTTGAGGACTTTTGCATCTATGTTCATGAAGGATATAGGTCTGAAGTTTTCTTTCTTTATCTCTTTCTTTCTTTATTTTTTTCTTTTCTTTTTCATTCATTCTTTCTTTTTTTTTTCCTGTTCTTTCCTGGCTTTGGTATTAGGGTGATACTGGCTTTGTACTATGGGTTAGGGGGGATGTTATGGAACAATTTCAGGAGAATGAGTGTCAATTCTTCTTTAGGCCTAGTAAAATTCTGCTGTGGATCCATCTGGTTCAGGGCTTTTTTGTTATGGTTTTTGGGAGAGGTTTTTTTACTGTTTCAATCTTGTCACTCATCATTGGTCCCTTCAGTATTTCTATTTCTTCCTGATTCAAGATTGAAAGGGCATGCATTTCTAAAAATTTATCCATTTCCCTAGATTTTCTAGCTTGTACGTGTACATGTTTTCATAGTGGTCACATATGATACTTTGTATTCCTGTAGTATCTGTTGTAACACCTCCATTTTATTTCTGATTGAGCTTATTTGAGTACTTTCTCTAATATTTCTCGCTAATCTAGCTCATGGTTTGTCAATTTCATTTATCATTTCAATGTTCCAACTTTTTCTTTTGTCGATCATTTGTATTTTTTGTTTCTATTTCCTTTAGTCCTGCTTTGATCTTGTTATTTCTTTGCTTCTGCTAGCTTTACATTTGGTTTGTTTTTCATTTTCCGGCTCCTTGAAGTGGCACATTAGATTGTTAATTTGTAATCTTTTTGTCTTTTTGATGTAAGCATTTAAGGCTATGAACTTCCCTGTTAGCACTACTTTTCTTGTATCCCAGAGATTTTGGAAACTTGTGTTGCCTGTGTCTTTAAAGTCAAAAATCTTTTTGATTTCTATCTTGATTTTATCATTGACCGAAGTATTATTCAGCAGCAGGTTTTTAAATTTTGGTTTATTTGTGTAGTTTTGAGATTCCCTCTTGTAACTGATTTCTAGTTTTATTCCACTGTATTCTAAGAGGATACATGGTATAAATTTGATTTTTTTTAATTTGATGAGACTTGCTTGGTGGCTTGCCATATAATGTATCTGGTAAAATTTCCCATATGCTGATAAGAAGAATGTATATTCTTTAGTTTTTGAGTAGAATCTTCTGCAAATGTCTGTTAGACCCATTTATTCCAGAGTCTCATTTAAGTCCAGTGTTTCTTTGTTGATTTTCTGCCCTGATGATGAGTCTAGTTCTGTCAGTGGAGTGTTGAAATTCCCAGCTATTATGTCTCTGTTTCTTTCCTTAGATCTATTAGAATTTGTTTCTTGAGTCTAGGTGCTCTTTTGTTAGGTGCATATATATGTAATTGCTATTTCTTCTTGTTGAAGTGATCCCTTTATCATTATATAATGATCATCATTGCTTTTTACCATTGTTGATTTAAAGTCTATGTTATCTGATATGAGAATACCTACTCCTGCTCACTTTTGGTTTCCATTTGCATGGAATATTTTCTACATCCCTCTACCTTGAGTCTATGAGAATCTTTATGAGTTAAATGGGATTCCTGGAGACACTATATCTTCTAGTTGTGTTTTTTCATCCATTCAGGCAATCTATATCTTTTAAGTGGGGCATTATGACCATTTGCATTCAATGTTGTTGATATGCTAGATATTGTTCTGGTCATCATGATGATTATTACCTAGTTGCTTTGTCTTCTTCCTTGTCTTATGGTTGTATAAGAGCTATGAGTTTTATCTTTTGGGCAATTTTATATTGGTGGGAATTGATTGCTCTGTTCCAGTTATAGAGAACTTTTAAGCATTTCTTGTAGGGCAGGTCTAGTCCTGACAAATCCCCTTAGAGTTTGCTTGTTTGGGAAGACTTTCTTTCTCCTTCATTTATGAAACTTGGTTTTGCAGGATATAAAATTCTTGGCTGACAGCTATTCTATTTAAGAAGACTAAAATTGGGACACCAATTTATTTTGTTTTGTAACATTTCTGCTGAGAACTGTGCAGTTAGTCTGATGAGTATCCTTTGTGATTTACTTGATGCTTTCATGTTGCAGCTTGTAGGATTTTTTGCTTCAGTTTTACTTTGGCCTGACTGATGACATTGTGTCTTGGTGATGTCCTATTTGCCTTGAATCTTCTAGGTGTTTGTTCACCTTCTTATACCTGGATGTCTAAATCTTTGGTGATACCAATGAAGTTTTCCTTTAATGTTCCCTTAAATAGGTTTTCAATGCTTTTTGCACCCTCAAGGGTACCTGTGATTCCTGTATTTGTACATTTTTAATCTTGCATTACTCAGAGATATTGTTCATTCTTCTTGATTATTTTTTTCTTCACTTTTGACTGACTGGGTCAATTTGATAGGCTTGTCTTCAATATCTGAAATTCTTTCTACTGCTTGGTCTAGTATGTTGTTAAAACTTTTCACTGCATTTTGACATTCTCTAAATGAGTCTTTCATTTCCAGAAGTTCTGTTGTCTTTTTTCACATATTATCTATCTCTTTAGTGAATTTTTCATTCGTGTCTTGATTTTTTTTGTTCCTTTGCATTGGTTTTCAACTTTCTCATCAATTCCATTGATCTTACTTGCAATCCATTACTCTTATTTCCATATTTGACATTTCAACAATTTCCTTTTGGTTGGAGTTCATTGCTGGAGAGTTACTATGATCCATTGGCAGCATGAAAACAGCCTTTTTTGTGTTACCTGAGTTCTTATGCTGATTCATTCTCATCTAGAACCTCTTCTCTCATCTCAAAGAGATAATTTGCAATATACCTGTTCTCCCCTGCTGAGAACTTTGTTTTCAGTGAAGAGAGGGTGAGATCCTTGAATGATGTGCTTGAGTTTTACTCTGAAACATTGAACAGGCAGGAGAGGGGTTTGAGTGCACTGTGAGCCTTTAACACTGTTGCTGTCCTGCATCTCTTCCTTCTCTTGTGGTTGTCATGAGTGGATATGCTGCAGCAAGTACATGGCAAGTGGTCTGTGTGTGGTGGCCTGTGACCACCCAGGTCCAACAGCAGTTGCATGGGTATTTTCCAAGCCCAGGTTCATCAGTGACACCACTGCACAAATGGCAGTGACCGGATCCAGGGACCACAGGTGTGTGTTCCACCTGAATCTTGTAATGGCAGTAGGGACATGCATCACTCACTTATGGGGTGTGCAAGAGTTCCTGGCCTCCTTACTCACTTCCTGGCCCAGAAGGGGCAATGGGGGAGGTGGCAGCAAAGTATCTGACCCTAAGGTAGATGCAGCATTCTTGGGCTGGGATCTCAATATGGTGCTAGCTCCAGCATGTGGGGCTCAAGAGCCAGTGGAGCCCCACTGTGCCTTCTCTCTGGAGCAATGCCACTGCACAGTCTTCAGTCTGTTACTTGTTTCAAGCCAAAGGCCTGCTGCTGTGGAAGAGCCCTCTTACAGCTCCAAATGCAATGCCTTTGGAGGAAATGTGGAATCCCAGGGTTCTCTTCTCTGTCCCATCCCCATATTTGAGTGTTTCCCCCAGCTACCTCTGATACTACCAAGTGGATCACCCCACTACCCTCTCCTTCACTTTCGATGCCTCCAATCACTTCTCTTTTAATTCCCAATGTTCTCTCCTATATGATCAATCTGAAGGTGAATATTCACTCAGAACTTTAGATCCTCTTCATGAGAATGATGTGTACAAGTTGCTTCTAGTCTGCCACATCGGCCCCCTCTCTCTATCCAGATGAAATATTTTGTGCATTTGAGAATAATGTCTATTTTTCACTTTGGGGTATATTGTTCTCTCTATATCTTTTGGGTCTAATATGTTTATATTAATAATTTTTTCAAGTCTTTTGTTTCCTTATATATCTTTTTATATGTGTTTTATCCATTATTGAAAGTGGTTTCTGAAGCATTCTGCTATTGTTTTAGAAAATTCTATTTTTCCCTTCAATTCTATCAGTTATGCTTCATACATTTTGTGTCTCTGTTAGGCATATATATATTTATAATTGAAATATATTCTTGATAAATATTCCTTGTCATCATTATATGATATCTTTATTGTCTAAGAAATTTTGTATTAAAGTTTATTTTATCTGATATTAGCATAGCTACCTTGGCTCTCCTTGGTTACTGTTTGCATGGAATATATTTTTTCATCCTTTCCCATTCAATGAATTTATGTTTCTGGTCCTAAAGTGATTTTCTTACAGACAGCTTATAGTACGATCATATTTTATTAATCCTTTCTGCTCATATCTACCTTTACACATCTGTATACATTTTGTGACTATCAACATAGATACATAATTATTGTTTTATATAATTGTCTTCTAAATCATATAGAAAACAAGAGAATTTACAAACTAATAGCATATTAATACTGACTTTTATATTTACTTATGTAATAACATTTACCAGGATTATTTCTTTCTTTCTGTGGATTTCAGTTACATTTCAGTTTCCTTTCATTTCAGTTTAAAGCAATGCCATTATCATTTCCTGTAGGACAGGTTTACTAGTGCCAATTCTCTGTTTTAATCTTCTCAGGCTATTATAACAAAATACTACAGACTAGATCAAACAATAGAAATTAATTTTCTTATAATCTGGTGGCTGAAAAGTCCAAGATCAAGGTTTGGGAAGGAATTGGCTTCCTTTAAGGGCTCTCATCTTGGCTTGAAGATGATCACTTTATGACCACTTTATCATAACATGGCCTTTCTTCTGTGCACTTGTAGAGACAGGAAGAGAGAGCGTGGGAGTAAAAGAGAATGGCATCTCTCTGGTGTCTTTACTCATAAGAACCCTTGTTTTATCAGATCAGGACCCTGTCTTCATGATGCCATTTAACCTTAATTACTTCCTATGGGACTCTACCTTCAAGTATAGCCACACTGAGAATTAGGACTTTAACATATAAATTTTGGAAGAGCACAAACATTTAGTTTATGACACTCTCAGATTTTGTTTTTCTAAAAATGATTTAAATTCTTCATTTTTGAAGGATGTCTTTATTAAATATAAAATTCTTGAATGACAGTTTTTTTCTTTAACACTTTGAACATGACATCCCACTGCCTTCTGGCCTCAATGATTTCTAATGAGAAATTGACTCTTAATTCTATTGAGATTCTTGTGTAGATGATACTTTTTTTCTCTCTCGTTACTTTCAGAATTCTTTCTTTGTATTTTGACAGTTTAATTATGCTAGTCAATGTGTGTATCTTTGAGTTTATTCTGCTTAGGGTTTATTGAGTGTCTTGATGTCTGACTTAATGACTGTCATATAATTTAGGAAATGTTTGAGTATTATTTCTTTAAATGATCTTTATTTCTCCCTATCTCTCTGTTCCCTCTGGAACTTCCGTCATGCATATGTTGGTAAATTTGTTATTTCTCTGTGTATTTTTTATTATTTTTTCTTTATGTTACTCAGGCTGCATAATTTCAATTACCTATTGTCAAGATCATTCATCCTGTATTTGGCATGCTGAAATCTGCTATTGAGCTACTCTAGTGATTTGTTCATCTCAATTATTGTACTTTTCAACTCTTTATTTGGTTCATTTTATTATTATATCTGTCTTTTTACTAATGTTTTAAATTTGGTGAGACACATTCTCATATTTTCCTTTATTCCTTCATGCATCATTTCATTTAGTTCATTGAACATCTTCTAAATAATTGATTTTAAGTATTTATTTAGGAAATCTAATGCCTGGGCTTTCTCAGTCACAATTTATATTTATTTATTTATTTTTTTGCCTACCTCATATTTTGCTGATGGAACTGGACATTTTGTGTATTATAATGTGGCAACCCTAGGAATTAGATTCTCCTCTCTTCTCAGGTTTAGTTGTCACTACTTATTGCAATTGTTGTTTGTTTATTGACTTGTCTGAACTAGTTTTGTAAAGTCTATATTATTTGCTTTTGTGTAGTCACTAAAGTCTCTTTTCCATTAGCATAGTGGTGATTTAGTGATCCAACAAATATTTCCTTAAATGCCTGGAACAACAAAAACAAAAATCTGAGTATAAGAAATGTTGGTACAACGATTGAATGAAATTTAAGGAAATAATGAAATTGTATGAACTATTGCCACACATGATAGAAACACAAATGATCTCAAAATTATTATGATGAGTGAGAGATGCCAGGCATAAGAACATATTTATATAAAGTTCAAACCCAGCAAAATCCTATTTTATTAAGGATCAGGAAAATGGTTCCCTTTGGGGTTTAAAATGGGGAAAATATTTAGGAAAGAACAGGAATAGAGCTTCCAGGATACTGACAATATTGTTCTTTAACTGTGTAATGAATGCATGGTTTCACATGACATTACATAGAACTTGAGATATTTGTACTTTTTTGAATGTATGTTTTACTAAAAAACTTTTGTTGAAACCAATGCATTGAAAAAAATCTTTATAAAATGTGTTTTATCTATCACTAGAAGTCAATTACTTGCATTAAAGCATGTACATTGGCCAGGCCCAGTGGCTCACACCTGTAATCCTAGCACTTTGGGAGAAGCAGGCGGATCATTTGAACTCAGGAGTTGGAGACCAGCCTGAGTAAAAGTGAGATCCCGTCTCTACTAAAAATAGAAAGAAATTAGCTGGACAACTAAAAATATATAAAAAATATTAGCTGGGCATGGTGGCGCATGCTTGTAGTCCCAGCTACTTGGGAGGTTGAGGCATGATTGCTTGAGCCCAGGAGTTTGAGGTCGCTATGAACTCGGCTGACGCACTCTAGCCTGGGCAACAGAGTGAGAGTTTGTCTCAAAAAAAAAAAAAAAATGAAAGAAAACTGGGAAGTCAAACCTCGTTAAAAGAGTACCAAAATTTATTGGACAAGAGAAGACTGTGTCCAGGGTCATGTGTGAACCTTATATTATAAAGGAAACAAGAAACTAGAAAGCTAATA